>JBBPMD010000013.1:0-13061 GCA_038090095.1 Zangia roseola
TTTCGACGGGCTGATTTGTTTATTACAGAAATTTGTAATGGACTAGTACGAGACTTCTGCATTATGGACTTAGGTACGGTGTAGCTCACGGCCGATGACAGTTTTTTTGCGTCAGATCTTTTTTTTTTGTTGCCACAGATGTCGCTCAGTCTTTTTTACATGATGTCCTTTTTTACGTGACATATGTACACGCAATGTTTTTTTTCGAACTACCTTGATTTTTTTTGGGGAGCACTCGAATTTTTTCGTGACTAATAAATGTGCGTTTGTTCCGCCATAAGAATAAGTACTTTTATCATGCCCAAACTTGGATTATCAAACCGAGTTTGAATAATTTCCGTGCTATTATTCTCACTCTTTTGAAAGCCTTGGTTTTGCCATCAAAGTAAAATACATTTTCCAAATACATATTTGAATATTTATTGCGAACTAAGCTCATTTCCAAGGCGGAATTTGTTGACAAATTTGTATATACTAAGTGGTACGAACATACTTGGCCGTGCCCGTGGTGGCAGTTACGGTGTAGCGGAGTTTACCTATCGATCGGAATACGGATGCAACAAGTACACGATGCTTCTTTCGCAGTACGACAACCGCTGCGGTGGAGCCAGGACACATGTCGTCGAATTAATGACGATCCAAATTTGAATTGGTGCCCAGGCTGCCGTGTCAGAAGTATGATTTTTGTGGGTGGTGTTCGGGTAGGTACGCCGTTACGCCTATGGCTGATAAAGGCGAGCTGGTGCGTGGTTTGCATCGCAAGACTTTTCTATCTTCCGGGGAGATAGTCAGGACTGGTTTCTGGTGACTAGTAGTTCCCAGATGCGCCCATTCCTCTTATACATATGTTGTTTGTATACTGACATGTCTTGCGGCAGCTCGTATATACCCCCACATGATTCACCTTAGGTTCGGTTGGCATTCAGATGTTTTTCCTGAACACAGGAAAGCAGGGCTATCGCGATAAGTTCATTTCTATGGCTCTTTCAGTTTTGTACTAGCGAGCTTGAACAGCCTCTCGAGTCTGCGCGGGCACTTGAAGAACTACTGTGCCGCGACCTGGCTCGTCCACATTTGCCAATGTATTGACTCCGGGGAAACTAACAGGTGGTTAAGCTGACAACTTATGGATGAGATCACCAAAAACACCCCATAGTGACCACTCAAAGTACCTGGTCACATCCATGTTCCGTGTATTTCCCATTGTCAACATATACATGTTCGAACGCGTCGCCCAAATATTCGCCCCTCGCCGCCTTCGCGAGCCACATGGCCAAACAGGTCTTTTCGAACGGAAATAGCCTCTATCACTCTGACATCGAGCGTGTCTAGGAGAGATCATGGCGGATCGGGTGAGCGGCAGCTGTAGAACGCAGCCTTCTTCGCGTGGGCAGTCCTGGGAACGAGACGGATATTTTGTGCGGGTCTACATCTACCACGTGCAGCCCTAGCGCTCGGCGAGTGCCTGGAAATCGTGCAGGCTGGAAGACACCGGCGTCGCTGAGCGCGGTCAAGGTTACCCGTTCAAGTTGCGGGGCCATAGTTATGCTATGTAGGGAGATGAGAGAGTGGATGGACGTGAGAACCTCCAGGTGATCATATGATGATTTTGCAAGCTAATGAACGTTTTCCGTGTTGCGCTCTCCCTTCTCACTTTTGGTTTCCCGGTGCTGCATTAGCGCGATGCAAATGATATAGAGTATTTATCCACGCGGGGGTTGTTCACGCTAGATCCCGGGTCTGGGCTCAAGACCGATTGTTTCTAACGCAGCAGCTGCCACGTCGGCGACGGAATACTGTTCATCATCGCAGATCACTGTCATCTCAGAAATCCACGTGTATGGTACCGTGGGGTCGACGGTTCAATGTATGATGTCACACATACGGTTGATCAGAGTAGCTATGGTGCTCAGGTATGCTTACTTACGTATCGCAGGCGTGAAGACCGACTATCAGCTTTCCATCAAACAATCCCGATCAAAATCTGTCTTAAGAATGCTTCGATCGCTTCGACCGAGAGACACGTGGCTCACTCAGGCGTACGCCATAGACGTCAATTTCGGTACACATGATTGAATCTGCACCACTATTGTTTGTATTCCATTAGGAGTCCGCCCGTCTCGTTTACTTGCTCAGCGCTCACGCTTCGTGATCCTCCCCGTCAGGATTATCCGGCGTGCAATGCTGGTGATCTGATAACCAAGCGTTCTGTAACATATCTCAAATCGGATTTGCCTCGGGGGTCGGGTGAACACTGTTACCAGCACTGGTACTCTCCGCTGTGGTGGGTATATGAATCATGATGCATGAGGCGCGAACAACAAAGTCAACTGCATTGAGTTGATCTTCTACACAGAGGTCATACGCCTAAGGTGTCTACATAATAAAGGATCATCGTGTGCAAAATTCTATGTTATGCGAGTGAGTAAGATGCCAAGTATGTTTAATCGGAGAATTTTACATGCAGTATTGAGCAGATAAGGGCACGAAAATGAAGCAAAGCATTGAGAAAGATGGAAATGACAGACAACATCACAGCGAATTGACCCGAAGATAATCACGGTACCCATTGTACGCTGCGTGTGCGTCATCGTAGAGCGTCTCCAACAAATCCTTCTCTTGGCACGTGAACCCATCCAAGTTTCTGACCCTATCACAACTGAGTTGCCAGGAAGACTCATCTTGAGGCTGACGTAGCCGCTCCAAGATCGCAACCTTCCAGTGACTCCAGACTTTACTGTTGTCGGGCAGAAGATCATCGAGAAGTGCCGCCGGGTCCTGCGGCCCAAAGACAAGAAGAATGAATACCACCGCTGCTGCACGGGTCCTGAGCGAGTGCCTGGAAAAGGTTGGGTTCTGGAGAACCCTTTCAAACAATAACCTCTGGTGAATTTCGTCCTTGTCCAGCGAGGAGAGTGATGCGTTGTACAACGCAGAAACACCCAGCGAGGCAAGGAACATGACCTGACCGAACAGCGACGCTTGCGGAATGAGGAGAAGCTGGGTGATACACTGGACGATGAAGAGGAGGGAACACCACCGAACGAGATTGTAATGGCGCTGGCTCATGAAGCGGAGAGAAAACTTGCTGCGAGTGATGGCGTCGACAGCACCTTGCGTTCCCCTCAACAAGACAAGACTACCAGTGTCCGACGTCAGGATTCCATCGCCGACGGACGATCTGTTGGCAGTCTTAGGGTAGGTAAAGACCAGGTCCGCAGAGCCAAGGACGAGACAGGATATGCCATTCGCAACGATGCCCATGAGAATTAACGACGATGCGTACCAATCCTGGCGAAGAGCACAAAGTGCACACGCGCTGATGCTGGCAGCAATAGGAACCCTGGAAAAGAGTAGCGTGGAAGTACTCGCATGTGCCGGCTGTATTTCCAAAGCAGGGGCCTGTGCGAGATCAATGACGGTGATCCCGATAGGCTGTGTGCTCTCGCCCAAAACCACCTTTCCTCCTGAACCCCAAGGGGCGCATTCCTTCATCAAAAGCGAGGCTATGTAACCCGTCTCTTCGATAACGGTCCGCGAGTGTGCAGCACAGAACTTGGGTCCCTTGCCGCGATCCATCTTAAATAACGCTGTGGAGTCGGTGTCGACGGTCCGAGAAGGGGACCCTGAGAGGAAGCTAATGATGAAGATGCCAGAAAAGGATGCAGAGGATGCAAACGAGCAGAGCCGCTTGGCTATCTGGAAAGACCCGGGATTGTTGTACCAGCCCAGCCAACGTCTGTTGCCATAGACATGCACGGTTGCCATGGCTGACACGGCGTTTTCTCCTCCCATCCAACCGAGGACACCGGTAAAACCCGTAGCCATGGCAGTGCAGCGTCACCTTGCAGATGGCCGGGCCTGCGTACCTTATACCTTATGTAGGCTTCAAGCAGTCACGCCAGAGTTTCGCGATTTAGGTAATAGTTGACGTGATCGGAGGAGAGCTCGCGCAAGAGCCGTCAAACAGTAACGTCCTGATAGGCTGACTAGAGCTACTAAGTTGCTCCTGAAAATTAGTGTCGGATGCGCACGTATCCGACCCGAGTCAATCTGCAATGCATCTCCCGTCTCTTCGATCTCGCTAGCGTGGTGCTCACAACAAGACATTGTGTACGGCGTCTCTCTAGTAGTATGACGACTACTGTGGTCGAGTCTAGACACAATCCAACAGCGACAGCTATGACCCCACCACCGCTCCCATCATTACAGATCCCAAAATCGGCAGCGTCGTCTCAGAAACTTGCGGGATACGAGTTTTACAGGACGATCCTCGGCAGTCCAAAGTATGTTGTCGCACCCATGGTTGATCAGAGTGAACTGGTACGTTGTAAGTTGCATCACGGTTCCGGGAGCTAATTGGGATTGGTTTCTGGTAAACGGTGCCAAAGTAGCCGTGGAGGATTTTGGCACGGCGGTATGGTGCTCAGGTGGGTCCGTTCCAGTTGTTCTATTCTCTTCGTGTGCCGACATGTTGTAGCTCGTATACACCCCAATGATCAATGCAAAGGTGAAAATGGTGCTCTTTTCGTGTGGATATCACCCGTTTATGCCATGTTCGCTTCAATTCACGATTTATGACGGCCATTGGTTCACACCATAGATGTTTTGCCTGAATAAAGGGAAGAAGGGTTACCGCGACAAGTTCTTCGACCTTTCCCATGGCGAGGAAGGAGGTCCTAGCGATCGACCGCTCATCGTCCAATTCTGCGCCAATGATTCCGAACAGCTCCTCGAATCTGCTCGGTCACTTCAAGACCATTGTGATGCAATCGACTTAAACCTGGGGTGTCCGCAAGAGATTGCGCGATCAGGTCACTATGGGGCATTTCTGATGGAAGATTGGGACCTCATCTATAAATTGAGTAAGTCAGTCATCTACTACTCCTCTCAACACATGGTTTGATGCCTTCATCTCCCAAAGTCAATACCCTGCATCGGGAACTCAATGTACCAGTCACAGCCAAGTTTCGTGTATTTCCCACTGTCGAAAAGACGGTCGAGTATGCACGCATGCTCGAACGCGCTGGTGCCCAAATACTCACTTGCCACGGCCGTCTTCGTGAGCAACGTGGCCAAAACACCGGGTTAGCGGACTGGGCCAAGATCCGCGCGGTCAAAGAGGCGGTCTCAGTACCCGTCTTTGCGAACGGAAACATCCTCTATCACTCTGACATCGAGCGGTGTTTGGAAAAAACCGGGGCGGATGCCGTGATGTCTGCTGAGGGTCAGCTGTACAACCCAGCCTTATTCGCGCGTGCAGTTCCAGGAACGAGACGGATATTCGATGCGGGGCTGCATCTGTCACATGCGGACCTAGCACTCGAGTACTTGGAAATCGTACAGGGGCTGAGGACGCCGACATCGCTGAGTGCGGTCAAGGGTCACCTGTTCAAATTACTACGGCCCGCACTCGCGCGGGAGACTGATCTGCGCGACCAGTTGAGTCAGGTTCGGGGCCCGAGATCGCTGGAGCGTTATGTAGAGATAGTGCAAGAGATGAAGCGACGGACGGACGTGAGTACTTTTAGATTATCATACATGGTTACGTCACTGATGAGCGTTCTCTGCTTTTTGCTGTTCTACCTTCTCCCTTTGGTTCGCTGGTATGCGTTAGCGTGATGAAAACGATGCGATGGATTTATCCACGGAGGAGTTGACCACATTAGAGCCTGAGACTGGGCTCAAGACACTCCCGCACTGGCTGGCACAACCTTACTTCCGCGTGCAACGGACATCCATGGAAAAAGCGAACACGACAAAGATAGAGTCGAAGCGCGTGCACGGTGCTGAAGTTGGTCATAACTCACAGAGCGAACCAGTGAAGGAGGGTGACGGTGAAGATTGGGAAGGAGGCCGCGCCAAACGAGTCCGCTACGTTAGTCTAGATTAGTAGATAGGAACGCAGGATTGCGAGTAAAGACCTATCTCAGTGGACCCCACTGTCCTCGAACGGGCCGCCGCCCAGGTGGTGACTAAGCCAAACTCGGTGGCGAGGCTGGTTCGGACAAGTCCCACCTGACTCAAGACTGCTACTCCCATATTCGCATCCTCAAGCTTACATTGTTCTCTCATTTCCTGCAACAAAAAATGACAACTGAGAAAGGGTAACTAACATTTACTTACAGCTCTAGCAGCTTTCCCCCGCTGTGTCCGCAGCTAACACAGCTCATCGTTTAGGTATCTTGGCGTGACAGCGCCCATCTCAACTGCCGAATCCACTGAACGGGAGAGGGAGGTCACGGCGACTCTCATGGAGGAACTACGAAATCAGAACACGGTTGAAACCGTAGAGGAAGCTCGAACGAGGTACGATTGTGATTCTTCCTAGACCACATCACTACGTGGAGGACTAGCTGTCACGACAACGAACGCTGAGACCGTCTTGACCTCTCAACAGGGAAGCAGTCCTTGGGCGCGTCGCTGCGCTCGTCAAAAAGTTCGTTTACCAAATTTCTCTGAAGCGCGGATTATCAGAAGCAGCCGCGAGTGCGGCCGGTGGCAAGATTTTCACTTTCGGTTCATATCGCTTGGGTGTGCACGGACCTGGCTCCGATATCGATACCCTTTGTGTAGTCCCCAAACATGTATCTCGCGAGGATTTCTTCGATGAGTTCGAGGGCATGCTGCGGGAGTTGGAAGGTGTCTCAGAGGTCTCGGCGAGTGAATTCGTTGGATAGTATAGGTCTTTGGTCAACTGATCCGTCTTAGGGTGTCCCCGAAGCATATGTTCCCATCATAAAAACCAAGATTTCCGGTATTCCTCTGGATTTCTTGATGGCGCGGTTAGCGTTATCATCCATACCGGATGACTTATCATTAAAGGACGACAATCTTCTTCGCAACTTGGATGAGCGATGTGTGCGGAGTCTCAACGGTTGAGTATCCTGTCGATTTGGCGTCATGAGCTTAGGCTGATAGGGTCTAGGTTCGAGAGTGAACGACGAGATCTTACGTTTGGTACCTAACGTCCAGGTTTACCGGGACTCGTTGCGATGTATTAAACTTTGGGCGCAAAGTGCGTTCAGGTTGATCGCTTCCTACCGAACGTCACTCAACGTGGATTACAGGGCGAGCCATCTACTCAAATGTCAACGGGTTTTTTGGTGGTGTTGCTTGGGCCATACTTGTTGCTCGAGTATGCCAACTATATCCTAATGCGATTGCTGGAGCAATTGTCAGCAGGTTCTTTATCATCATGTACCAATGGTATATTGCATCACCCTTTCCTCCGTCGAAATGATATAACGATGGAACAGGTCATGGCCGCAACCCGTGCTTTTGAAGCAAATTGAAGAGGGACCATTACAAGTCAGGGTTTGGAATCCAAAAGTACGCATCTGGTTATATATGCGCCAATATGTGGGCGTATTGACACTGTGCAGTTGTACCCTGCAGATCGGTCACATAGAATGCCAATCATTACACCCGCCTACCCTGCGATGTGTGCTACTCACAATGTCACAGCCTCAACGCAAATGATTGTCACCGAAGAATTTAAAAAAGGTGTCTTTCCTAGTTCACTCTGCCAAACTTTTGGCTGAAGGTCTCTAGGTGCTGATATTGTGGATCGAGTCATTGTTGGTACCGCAAGTTGGTCCGAACTCTTTGCAAAGCACGACTTCTTCCACAAGTACCGATATTATTTGCAAGTCATCGCATCGACGGGTGAATCTGAACTCCAAATAAAATGGTAAGCAATATCCCGACGTGGTCTGCGCACTTCTGCACTCTCTCCACAGGGCAGGAACAGTCGAATCGCGAATACGACAACTTGTTATGAAGCTTGAATACGTCGATTCTCTGATCTTAGCTCATCCATTCATCAAAGGTTTCGAGCAAGTGTCTCACTGTATATCGCGAGAGGAAGTGTGTCAAGTAGCACAAGGCCAGATATCAGACGCGATAGCGAAGCGGACAAAAGTTGACACTGAAGGGGTCGAGGACGCCAGTACAGTTCATTCGACGACGTTCTACATCGGTCTCCTCGTCGAGCCTAAGCCAAGTACGCCCGTGACTCCATCGAGGAATCCAGTCTGATATCGTCTTGAAGTCGGGTCCGTTGGTCCAAGAAAATTGGATATATCATACCCCACCACAGAGTTCACGAAGCTGGTCAAAATGTGGGAAAAGTACGACGAATCGCAAATGGGCATCTTTGTGCGTAACATCAAAAGGTATTTCAAGAAAGGGGGTTGCCTGGAATGTGTGTCCTTCATCTATCTTGTTCGTTTAGTACTGCTCTGCCGGATTACGTCTTTGACGAAGGTGAACGTCAACCAAGACAAGCATTGAAGCGACCCAAAACTGCCAAAGTGCGTGTTCGTTACTCGGCCATTTTTTCTCACTGGCGCTTGACTTCCGTAAACACCACTTACCGTGCGACGTGAAGGGACCTGGCAAGTCGAATCACACCTCTCCCGATATGCCCAACAAGAAGCGACGGTCTGTGTCCTGCTCTCCGCGCTGGACTAGGACTGACCCGGCAACGTCGCATGTCTAGCAGGTCTGAGATGCCGATTCCTGACGCGCCAAAAGAAGAGGACGAGAGTGGAATTCCAGGGCTATCACTTGGCGCATCATCGGTCTTGCAAGGCCTAAAGGACCGAGATGTTGCAACCCCACCAACCGAAAGAATAGTCAAGGCGCCGCTGGCATTGCGTGATAGTCCCGCGCTGGCTACGGGTATTGTTGCAGCCCAATAGATAAGCGCGACATGTCAACTCCTGGTCGCTGGCCCTCTCAAGACCCGAGTCTTTCCTGATCGATCGTCGGCTCCCCTACCTCGTGAATGACCCGCCGGCGTTTTCTAGGCCTGGTTCATGGATGGATACCTTCTTCGCCATTGCTCTTGTTCCCTTTCGTTGGATTTATTCATACTTCTCTCAACAGGATTTCCCCGAAAACGAGGCACTATATGCATTTGGCGCACTGGGACCGGAGCACGGTACAACTTTGGGATGGCATTCAAGAGTACGGTTCACTTTTGTCCTTTTGTTACCCTTGTTGTCTTCCCTTTTTTGTTTTTCCGTCCAGACTCTTTCTTTTCATTGATTTTCTGCTTGGCTCCGTTAAGATTCTTTTTTAAATCTTTCTTCGTATCGTGCGTATGATTCATGCACGTCCCCGTCATACAACCAACTCCAAATAAGCAAAGACAAACCTTGTATCGTAATTTACGCGTCAACTATAAATATTCTGCGACATGGATGTGGGTCTAAATGTATGACGACAAGTGATACGGCCGGCCATCTAACGATGGAACGCACAAGAACGGATAGAATATAGGCGGCTTGATACTTGGCAGCCGTTTGTCTTGATCTTTATTACAGTAAATTCTCTGAAACACCACTGAATATGGGTATTGTACATGGCCAGAGTTAGTAGCCAATGTTCGACATGCCGAGGATCTATAACATCAACCCCACTTTAAGCATCAACGCGGTACAGTGGATGTCGTGTCACTTCATGTAGTAGGTGCTCGTCTTAAAACGAGCCTGAGGGCATCTATAAAATGGACTTTCTGGAGTCCGGGAGTTTACATGGTGCATGAGTCGGAGAAGGGCCTCAAGGTTGAATGGGCACTCTACGCGGCATCATGCGTGGTTTGCAGCAGGGCGCGTAGATGCACATGAGCAAAGTAAATTTCAAATGCTACGTCGTACAGCGTGAGGTGCATCCGTGACTGACAACGAAATGCGATGAGCGTGCCGTGATATCATAAAGGCTGAAAGTGCCGTGCAAACCAGTGGCCTCAGTCAATGCCAAGTCATCG
This sequence comes from Zangia roseola, assembly GCA_038090095.1. NCBI lineage: Eukaryota > Fungi > Basidiomycota > Agaricomycetes > Boletales > Boletaceae > Zangia > Zangia roseola. The sequence goes on from JBBPMD010000013.1 coordinate 9,776, forward strand.
ACTGTGTCGAGTTAACGTACTCGGAAGGAAGCCTGTGGACGACCTGCTTCGTACGTGCAGTTCTTCGAGTACAGCTTCAATGTTCCGAGTTCTATGAATGACGAGAAACGACACAGGTCTATGGATAGCTGATATCAACCGCAAGCCGATGGACCCATACAAGAACGGGCGTTCTGACGCACGCACTACTACCGATCATTGACGGCGTCCCCTGCGTGGTCGACACCCACACTCGGTGTCAACCTCGACCACCGCTTCCGGTTTGGCGTCAACGCCGAATCACGCCACGTCGCGACATCATCCGAATCTCGCGATCGGGTCGCGAGGACGATTTTAGCGCCAACGGATTCAAAGTCGAGCTGTGCGCCGATCTTGAAGTCGTCTGATTTCCAGAGACGTTGGTAGAGATAGGATGGTTCGGTGGCGTAGGACGATCCGTTAAGGAAGGGCTGGGAGGTGGGGGTTCGGATCCAGATACGGAGGCGGTGGGTCGCGCCGGGTGGGTTCGAAGGAACGGGGATCGTGCTAGGTAAAACACGGGCAAAGTCAATGTCAGCGCATTGCTTGGCGGAGAAGATGTGAGGAAAGGGTACTTGCTAGATAAGAAAGGAGACGATTTGGGGTTCGCAGGAGAGTCGGATGTGGTAGTTCTCAAAAAACGATTTGCCAGCACCGCCAGCTTCGTAGTCGAGCGAAAGCGCGTAGACCCCGGGTTCGACGCGTTGCCATCTATATGCGTCGAAAAGGGGAGAAGGGTGACATCAGTTTAGGACGACTTGGGAAAGGGGCGAAACGAGACCTGATGATAAAGCTAACATGTGCACGTCCGACACGGCCTTGGTAAATTGACATGTCTTGGGTCGCATTTCGTAGGTGGGCAAAAGAGGCATCGGCGATTGCTCTAAAGTCGGGGTCTTTTCCAAACCAGATGTCTCTTGCACCAAACATGCGATGATCGACGCCCGCCGTCCGTAGCCAGACTCGAAAATGATAAAGACAGCCCGTTGGGAGGCTGGATCTTGGCGGGAAAGCGCTGTGCGGATGTGATGAGTGGCTTGATGCGGGGCGAGCAAGGAGGCGCCGCTTACAACACGACAAAGTCTAACTTGCGAGGGTCGACAGAGAGCCTCATGGTGATGGGTTGAGCGATGGCGCGTTCGACGTGGCCGACTTTCATGGACAACGAAAACGTATAATGGTTTGGTCGATCAGACTCTGATTCTACCCTGGGACATGTGCGTGAGTTGGATTGCTGACAAACGAAAACCAGACGTACAAAATGAAGATTTGAAGGTGCGCATTGCCCGCATGGAGATCATATGCGTACATCAACGTCTCATGAGGTTCCATCTGAAGGAACGAGAGAGATGGACTTGAAAGGAGGGCCATGAGTGGATATTGTTAGACAAGGATGATGGGTACTAACTGCAGGGTTGAAGGCGGTGATAAGTGGTCTGAAGGCAGTCCATGATTGAGAGACCTATTGCCACGCCTAGAGCTGGATGATATTAATTAGAAATGAAATCCTGGATGAACATCAACGGATGATAACTACAGAGTCGTACTAAGGCTGAGTGTCCGACTCAATGGATCGTACACGGGGGGAAGGTCATGGTCGATGGAGTCTGTCTCGACGACATCCTGAACGAGTTGCCAGATGCCTGGACGGGCACTTGCATGATGGTTTAGCGAATACTCCAGGGACGATGAAGACATTCGTGGAAGAACGGTCCGAAACTTGTCCGTAGTCGTTCCCGGCGCCAAGGCATGTCACAAGACGCACACTGAACGGGAAATTCGCGATTCGCTGTGAACACGAGCCATCAGCGGTGAGAATTCATCAAAGTGCATCACATCAATGTCGCACCGCTCTGGTCATTCCAATGAACAATGAAAGTGAAAAACTAGACTACACTCACTTGGATTTGAGACCTTGAGAGACTGACCTGCGTCATTGTCATCGTTCCGTGTCCAACGATCCCAAAAAGGAAACCTATCTTGATGATTGCCCGTCAATGTCCATGGTGGGCTCGACAACTACAACATCTCTGGAGACCGCTCAGCGCTAGAAATATTCATCGACAACGCGAGGGACACGAGGACAAACGGTGGCCTGGGTGGGAGGTCGTCGTCGGCATCGAGGTCCATGCCCAGATCAAGTCGCGGAGAAAACTGTTTTCTGGTTCGTATAAAGTCTATTCGATCTCCCGGTTGACGCTTCATTCGACAGTTAGATGCGCTGACGTCCAAACCCGGGGAAACGCCCAACTCGTTTGTCACCTTTCATGATGCGGCCTTGCCGGGAACGCTGCCAGTGAGTAACCGGTTCGTGCTTATGGGTCAACCCATCTCATGCCGAGAACAGACACTGAACCCGAACTGTGTCGAACTCGCCGTACGAACTGCTATTGCACTCAATTCACAAGTCCAGTCTCGCTCGGCATTCGACAGGAAGCACTACTTTTACTCGGATCTGCCCGCCGGGTATCAAATTACACAGCGTTATGGTGAGTATGCTTGCGCATATATCCACGTTATTTACACGTCCTTTGGGCAGCACCGTTGGCAAAAGGTGGTTACTTGGACTTGTTGCGTGACAACGTTCGAGTCGGGATCACACAAATACAGCTAGAACAGGTTCGCGACGCGTCCCAACGCGTATAAAGCACATTCTTACCTATTTACGACAGGACACCGCAAAGTCGATATTCGATGTGCGCCGCCGAGTCACCCAGGTCGATCTCAACAGAGCAGGTTCTGGCCTGATGGAAATCGTGTCCGAGCCTGACATGAGGTTTGTCCTTCAGGGTACACCCAGCCCAAATTGATTAACCAGTTTTGCGAACCAGATCCCCAGAAGAGGCAGGCGACTATGTCCGCACGCTTCAGGCCATGCTCAGAGCTGTAGGGGCCAGCGATGGCAGTATGGAACTGGTGAGGGTCTCGTTAGCATCACTCTCACATCTAACGATGTACTTCAGGGCTCGCTCCGATGCGACGTGAACGTATCCGTGAATAAACACGGCCATTCACTAGGGACGCGATGCGAAGTCAAGAACCTGAACAGTGTCAAGTTCATGATGATAGCCATAAGTACGCCTCTCTACCTCGTCAGAGGGCCATATCGTCATATGCGTCCTCAGCGTCTGAAGTCTTTCGACACATTGATCTCCTCGAAAGCGGTCTGACGGTGCCTCAGGAGACACGAGGCTTTGATGAAGCCAGGGCGGAGACGTTCAAGTTGAGAAGCAAAGAGGACTCTCCGGATTATAGGTACATGCCAGAC
>JBBPMD010000013.1:13071-100502 GCA_038090095.1 Zangia roseola
ACCCCAATCTGCCACCCCTGCTCCTTTCTCCCGTGCGTGTCCCTATTTCCTAACGTGCTATTCATTTATCAGCAGTGTCTAGGAATACATCGAGCGTGTTCGGAGTTCTATGCCAGAGCTTCCTGACGAAACCCGTACGCGATTGATAAACATAGGCCTGTCGGAACAAGAAGCAGAGGTGCTCATGGCTGTGGACGCTGGACGAGAGGTCCGTTTCGATGGTGAACCCGCCAGAGGAGCTGTCCAGTATTTCCACCGGCTGGTACAAGGGCGATCCGCCAAGGCCGCCGTGAATTGGTACGTGCTCGGGGTTGATATCATAAGCCGTGTGCTGAAATCAGACAAGGATGATCCATGAACTTCTTGGTCAACTTGCTGCCCGCAAGGAAACGTTTAGTGATAATCCAGTCACAGTGGAACAGATGGGCGAGCTGGTTGATATGGTACAGTGCGGAAAAATTACAGGTGAATGGCTTGATATTTGTCTTGTGAACGTCGTTGATGTAAACTGAGTTTCAGGGACATCAGGAAAGACATTATTACGACACATGGTCACTTCGCGTGCGACAGCTTCTCCCGCGACTCTGATAGAAGAGTTGGGTCTGCTGGCGGTATCTGACAATGATGGGTCCCTGTTGAAGAACTGGTGTCTGGAAGCGATTGAAGCGCTTCCGTCAGAGGTACAAAAAGTGAGGAGCGGGAATCTCAAAGTCATGAATCGGATAATGGGGAAGGTGATGCAATTGAGTGGAGGGAGAGTAAAGGCGGGCGATGTGAGGCAAATGCTGGAAGATCTACTTCAGAGGTCCTAAGACTTGTCTGTGAGCATCTTACATTTTACTACGTGCTACTGCTCAACCTCTAGATTCCAACTTAGCCACTTCTACCTTTGTTCTCAACCCCCTCCATCCCGTGCTAGCGCCGACTTTCTGGCTTGCGTCGGATGGCATTTCTGTAAGAACCTTTGCAATGAAATTAACATCCGTCAGAGGGGTCAGGTCATTACGTCGGGGTAGTTGCTGTGGGATCTCGAGTGAGATCAATTTGTGAGTGACCAGGATGACATACGCGTTTCAGTCGATCATATGGTGCCTCCCATCCGCTTACTTGTCGTACGATGACGGGGGGGCTAGATACAAAAGAGTGGAATATTCTGGTGTCGTGTATTCGAAAGAGGACATTATCCACGCGTAACGTGAATCGCGCAAGAATAAAGATGCAAGTAGGCATGACGCGCTTTACGAATAGTGAGCAACCAGTCAAGAGACGGATATATGCTCACTGACGATTCTGACAAGAAGATGAGACGATCCGTTATCATGCAGTTCGTCTTCGAACAAGGGTACTTCTGCGTAGAACAGGATCGGATCGGGTCTAGTGAGTTCGGAGAGTGGGATGGTGTGACTGGGATTGTCCGGATCGGCGTCTGACCACACCTCCGAATCGGACAAGCACGTTTCGGGGGCGCCGTCAGGGCAGGGGTGATGACCCGGGTACGTCGTCGTGTAGGTCCAGTCGTACGGTTTCGCTGCGACGGTGGTGGGCAATGGGAGGTTCGTACCGGGGTCCGTGCTGGTAGATCGCCTTCAGGGAAACGACGGGGCGCGTCCTGAGAGTGGAACGTCTCACCGGCTCTTGAGCCAAGCGTCCGCATAACCGACTTTGACACCGCCATCTCCCTCCCCGAGTTCACCGGTTTTCACGCCCGAGAGTGCACTCTTTGTAGTAAAGGTTAGTTTCCAACCCGACGGACGGTGCTCCAGCGAGAGGAGGTTGTTCCCAAAGGTCATCTCCGGCAATGAGAACCCGAGTGCGGACTGGAGTGCGTCGCATTCGGGTGCGTTGGAGATGGGGTTGGTCGATGTGGTGATGAGCCAGTCGCCAATGTCAATGGCGCGGGTGTTGTTGGACTCTGAGAGGGTGTGGTGCGGTACAGCGACAGCCGTGGACATGACAGGGTCCAAAAAATAAGCCTCCGTCGCCGTGGATGATGATGAGGACCTCATTCGGAGTTTTAAATACATTCGAATTTATTCTGCAACGACATGGACGAATCGCGGCCGACGACGCCAGAGGCTCCACCGCAGGATTTGTGGTCGTCCATTTTAGACTCGGTGTCTTCAACACGTTCGATACCCTCAAAACAAGTCCTCCTCCTTGGCCAACCCGCCTCAGGCAAATCCACACTCGCCTCAGCGCTCCTCCAGAAACCCGTCGTCCTATCAGACACCAACGACGAATCGCGCACCGATTTCGCTCTGGGATACGACTGGGCCGACGTTCGCGATGACGGGGACGAAGGTGCGTCTTGTCTCGGTGCTCACTCGTCCACGGCGAGAGCTGGGCCTGTCTGTCCGTAGATACCTTGGCCCGGTTGTCCGTGTACACGGTGCCTTCAGAGGCCAAGGCCTATACGTCCTTGTTTCCTCACTTTTTACCCCCGCGGTCGGCGCTGCCACATACGCTCATCATGGTCGTCTTGGACTGGACGCGTCCGTGGACGTTCATGGACGATTTACAGACGTGGCTCAAGTGGGTCGAACAGTGGGCGAAAGGGGATGGGTCGCGGGAGGTCGAGATTGTGAGAGAGGAGAACCACGAACGACGTATGTGCTCTTCCCTTTTCAGCGCGTTGTTGTTGGGGTATGGATCTTGGATGCAGTACAGGCACATCTACAACACTATACAGAGCCCTCGGTCGACTCCCTACCATCCGCGTCGAACCTGACTTCGAATACGGTGTTGCCTTTGGGACCTGGATCGCTTACGCACAATTCTGCTGGCGTTCCGATCATTGTCGTGTGCACGAAAGCTGATCTCATCGACGAGGGTAGCGATCTCGTAGGGGCTGGTGCGTCAGGAATGGGAGGGATGGTAAAGGGCAAGGGCGGTGAATGGGAGGAACGGACGGATGGTGTCATGCAAGTCCTCCGTACGATATGTCTCAAATGTAAGTCAGTCATTTTTACTTGCCTCGTGATCCATTCAACTCGAACGTTAGATGGTGCCGGGCTGTTCTATACGACGCCTCAACCGGGCACTCTCAATGTGCTTCGGCAGTATACGCTACATCTCTTGTTCACACCACCGGCATCATCTCCGGGGGTAAGTACTGGAACGGAAGCACCCGCACCGATACGAAATCCGTTTGTATTTCATCACAGACCGAACACACTCGACCGTGACCGCATCGTCGTTCCCGCCGGTTGGGATAGTTGGGGCAAGATAGGTGTTTTGCGGGAGGGTTTCGAGGCACGGGTGTGGGGTGAGGCATGGGACACAGATCTCTCAGACGGATCAGAAGCAGAAAATACAAACGCCGCAAAGAAAATGTACCGGGCGTTGGTCCCAGATCAGGGCGCAAAGGCAAGTCACATCCAAGTCCCTTGGCACACCTCTCTCATCTCCCCCAAAGGTCCCACCACTCCCCCCATTCAACGCCCCGATGGCAGAACAAGCCTTCCTCGCCAAACACTACGACGAAAACTCGAAAAAACCAGATCGAGATCCACGTGGGGCGTTCCGGAACCCCACCGAAACCGCGACAGCGGGCATCGTTGGACCCCTCGGGAGCAGCAGCTTCAGCCTACCCAACGTGGAGAAGGCGCTGGCGGATATGGAAGGTGGGCTGGGTGGCAGCGGCGCGTTGAATGCGAGCACCAATGGCGATGCGCGGCGGTTGTCGAGAGGGGGTGCACGGCCGACCTCGGGGTTGGGCGTGGCGAGTGCGACGACGACGACGACGACGACGACGGGTCGGACGACGACGCCGCCGACGTTGAGTGCGTCGCAGAACGCGGCGGGGGGGCAGACGCAACACGAGGTGTTGCAAAACTTTTTCCAGAGCTTGTTGAGTTCCAAGGATCGGGCGGGCGCTGCTGCTGCATCGCGTGCGGCGGCGGCGGCTCCCTCGCTGCCAAAATCGAACGGCAGTCCTGGTGGGACGGAGGACACGAGCTGATGTTTGGGTTATTGTATGTTTCATTCTTGTGGTTGGAGCGTGGATAATAATCATACCCGACCTGTCTAATTCAATCTAACGAAACTTTCGGATATGCGTGCCTCTGGTGTTTGCAGTGAACATTCTCAAGGTAAGTAACAGATCAACAGGATAAGTGAATGCACTCTCGGGGCCATTGACCGCCGCAACACAGAAAGTCAAGAATTTATGCTCGTTCTGCATACCATCGATCCAAACACTGCAGGCGTGGTAGCACATCGCTGGCACGCCCACCCCTCCCAAGTACCTCTCTCACCCTCTCCGCCAACAGATGGCTCTTCTCCCAATCCATCTCGGTATCCTCTTCCATGAGGCCGGTCGCTGTTGCGCTCTCCTCCATGTCCGCCACACAGGGAAATGATGTAGAGATGACCGTACGTGTCGATGCCGTCGTCGACGTTGACATCTGGTCGAGCTTCCGACTGCCGCTGTCCCACGTCAACGTTTGTGCGCGTACAACCAGATCCGGTCGCGCCAGCCGCAACTTCTCCGTGATCCGCCTTCTCTCGGCGCGCTCGGCACGGCGCGCAGCCGTTCGTGGGCTCACGAGTCCATCGGTTGCGCTGGGTGTAGGTGCGACGACGCTCGTGCGGATAGAAACACTGTCCGGTTTGAGAACCGTCGATGTATGTCCGCTCTCTCGCGTACGTATGATGGCCGAGGCCGAGAAAGATGTCAGCCTCTGACCATGGCTGGGCCGGCTGAATGGTATCTTTCCAGTACAATTGGCCACGTCTTCGACGCGCTTCCGCACTGGAAAAGATATAGTCCCCGCAGCTTTGACAGTCGGCGCTGGAGAGTTCCGCGAAAACGTTCCCAAACACTCCTCCACTTCCAGGGCAGAAGACGTTGCTTGGAGGGGCACTTCCTTATCGTCCTCATCCGTCGCGGAAGGCATAGTGGACGTACGGGTAAGTGCATTCGAATACTTTCCTGATACATCAGGGGTCTGGCCCCGTCCGCGCAGAATTGAGCGCGTGGCATGTACCTGCTCAAGTTTATCACCAACTAACCCAGTGGTGACGTCTCTCTCGCCGATTCCCCCCCTGGACTCTTCTCGGTCAATTCTTCGACGTTTCGATGGGGAAGCCTCGGCGATGTTTTCCGTGTCCGCCTTTGCACGGACATCGCCCATCTCGGGTGCAATTGACAGATTCCTCCCGTGTAGCGGTGTCGGGTGGCTCTGGATATGGTTCTGCGTCGAATGATGAGATGGCGCGAGATCCTGAGATACACCGGTGGATACGACATTGTGCAGGGGAGAAAATGGTTTCAAGGAGGGTCCAACTCCCTCATTCGTCCGTTCCTGAGTATCGGTAAATGATACAAATGGCGACGTACAGGCCGACACAAACGATGCCAGTGGATAAGGCTCATGACTAGGAGGGAAGAGGACAAGCTCCGTGGGGGCACGTCGAAGTGAAGGTGTGGACGGCACTGCCGATGGTAGGCTACTTTGTGGTGCACGTTCGATTGCACCCTCTGCCCCTTTGTTACTTCCTCCTAACCACCCCCGGAGAAGAGGAGAAGATGTTGGCGTAGGAAGTATCCCCTCTTCCGCTCGGCCCTGGGACTGGGACTCCGACGAAGGTGACAGCCATCTCTTGCACTCCAACTTCCCTGCCCCAAATAACTTCCAGGCAGTCCTCGCATGATCGTCTGACCCTCCCTCGTCAGATGACTCGTCCGAATCGTCACTTCGCGCATACCGCTTGGGGGTTCCAGGTGTTGATGGTGGTAGCCGACTGGTCCCAGCTACCGGCCTTCCCGTAAATTCGTCATTGCCACCGTGTCGTCGCGTTCTTTCGTGGCGTCCCCGTTTTCCGGTACCTATCCACGCGTTCAACACTTCCATCTTCGCTCTCTTCCCCCCTCTATCACCCCATTGATCGGCCGTATCGCTCGGGCCAACCAAATTCGAGTACGCCGGATCAACATGCTCTTCCTCGCTCGAGGGAGGAAATTTTTCCAGGTTGTATTCGATAGATGGGGCCGAAAGCTTGATGAAGCTGGAGTGGCATGCCAGAGGGCAAGGAGGGGCCATGACAGACGCTAAAGAGCCGGAACTTGACACGGGGGAAAGACATTCCGCGAACATCTTGGACATGGCACCCCAATCAAGGCCATTAAGCAAGGGATCAAGCGTATTCGGAATGACACGGAGGGGTCGGAAGAGCGTCACAAAATTCACGAGCTCAGAAAGCGGTGAGTGGCGAGACAAAGGAACGAGCTTGAGTTGAGCACATATAATCAGCGAACACGAGATCTCGTGCACTGTATTTCATCGTGACTTACCAGGGAGTTCACGTTTTCGCCTTTTGAGACTCGCCACTTAACGCTGGCTTGGTACGCTTCCCAGAGAGCAGAACTCATGTTTACTGCATTCACGTAGACCACGTTCTTTCCTTCCCTGCTAGGCGGTGCCGCAACGCCACCAGCGCCATAGTCATAAGGAGGAACGTCCACGAAGGAGCAACGATCAAATCTCTCGCACGCATGAAACCTAGTGGAAGCAGCATCACGCGTGCCGAGATCTCGTAAAAGAGGATCTGAACTGTGTGAATAGATTGAATGTTTATATCGGTCCAAATGGATCTGTGACGCCAGATATGGTGAGCATCACATTTATGCGGGTAATGTAAACAAAACCGTGGCATAGAATCAGAATCATAGCGCATACACGAAGCGTTCGGTACAATACAAAACAGAAGTGAGATTTGTACCTTGCAACTAAAGGAATGCGCGATTGCCTTCAGCACGGCTTCGTATCCCCAGGTCCAAGCATTGATGAAAAAATGCGTGGTTGACGGGAATGAAGCGATTAGTTCGACGATACCCTGGACTGCATCTCGCTACAAACCACAGGACTAGACGTCAAAGATGACATCTCTGAAATAGAATACAAAACACACCTTGCTGGGAACGACGAGGGGCGAGAGTAAACAGGCAGTATCCAGGTAGATAGCCTCAAGTGTCTTGACGAGGCCTGTGGCTTCTGCATGTGTGCCCTCTCTACGGGCAACAAAAACTCGGAGATCGGTCGAGGAAGTGGCTAAATATGGCTGAAGAAAATGATTGTGCTGGATGGAGGAAAGAAACCATGGCTCGGCTCTGAAATCGCCGGTGTGGAGGACAGTCCCACGAAGACCCTCTATCAGAAACCTGTTGGGAAAGTCAAGTGAAATGTGATATAGGAGAATATGAACGAACATGACTGAACCAGGGCAATGGTTTGCATCGATAAGAGTGATTGTCACGGTCTCGCTGTCTGAAAGTTCGAATTGAGTAGGCGTGTTGAGTGGTATCGCATGCTGCAGATCAAAATGCGTCGAAATCACGAGGGTTAAAGCAGAGTATATGCGTACCAAGAGGTCCCTTGATCCAGTGAAAAACGTCTGGCCGTTGGGCGTCATGTATGGGTCAACCTTGAGATGTCCGAATGTCCTCTTTTTTTCTGTACGATACTCGTTGTCGTGTAACAAACGTTCCGCATATACCTCGTGACGCAAGAGCATCTCCTTCGCTTCGGGAGAACATATAACGCGGTATGCGAACGATTTCGAGGCAAGACCGACGATGTGGTCGGAATGGGTGTGCGTCAAAAGATGAAGGCGCGGTCTGTTGTATGGTGGGGGTAAATCATCGAGCGTGTCAGTGAAATTGTCGACGCGAATCGGGTAGGGAAGGGCAAAGGAGTGGTAGGGCGTGCCAACGGGCATGGTGGAAGAGCAGAACACAGGGGCAAAGCTCACTGCGTGGGATCATATGCGCGCGAGCTGTCAGTTTCACGTGATACGTCATGTGATGTTAACACCCGTGTTACCAATTCATGCTAAGCGACGTTCCATGGAAACCACTCCACTAGACCTTGAAAGCACCGTCAGCTTGAAGCGCACTCAACTCCTCAATGCTCTCGGTCAGCACATCTTCAACGATCTCCCCGCCCATCTCATTCGAATCAGCGACATGAACATTCTTTCCAGATCTGACCTCTGGGAGGATCTTCACGTCAGTATTCAAAACCTCTCGACCGCCGATCTCCTCGCTCTTCCTTCGCCCAAGGTACGTGAGGGCGAGTTCACCTTCGTGTATGTATTTGTATACAGTACATTCGAAACTATAATACATACATCATAGTTCAATTCTAATAGAACATCTTTCACAGGAAGTCGTCCTTGGTCGAGTTAGATACGCTATACTGTCACATCGCTGGGGTGCCCATGAACCATCCCACCAGCAACTCGTGCAAAACGAAAAATGGATGGACGACCTCAATCCGATAACGAGCCCCGGCCTACTCAAACTCATCCGCTTCTGTGACATGGCACGAGTCCACGGCTGTGCTTACGCATGGTCGGACACGTGTTGCATTGACAAATCGAGCAGCTCAGAGTTGGAGGAGGCGATTCGTTCCATGTACAGGTGGTACAGAAATGCTGAGATATGCATCGTTCACCTCGCTGCCACAAACTCCCTGGCAGATCTCGTGTACGATCCGTGGTTCGGACGCGGATGGACCCTTCAAGAGCTTCTCGCTCCAAAACGGATTGTGTTCTACAACACGAATTGGTCCCCCATTTCCACTGGAAATGTGCGTAGCGTCGAGACAAGTAATGACAAAGAAAATTGGAGAATCTTGGGTGCCATCAGCAAGGTGACAGGCATTTCTGTCCGCGATCTGAGGTCTTTCAACCCTGGCTGCGAGCGCGTCTCCGAGAAGATGAGGTGGGCTTCCCGAAGGGAGACGACACGGATGGAAGACATGGCATATTCACTCATTGGTGTCTTCGACGTCACGATGTCAATTTCGTACGGAGAAGGGCCTTGGGCATTTCATCGGCTGATGGAAGGTATCGCGCAGCGGTGTAGCGAACCAGGGTTCTTTGCATGGGCCGGTGATTCTTCACCATACTCCCTTGCACTTCCTTCTTCACCTGCGTCTTACGGAATGCTCGCACTCGATTCTCAAACAGCCACTGGCCTCCGGTTGACAGGCTCTGTCTTCGAAGAGCTCGGCGATACATCGTACTCGATCACGAAACTTGGGTTGCAGGTCAAGTTACTTCCCTTACCTGCGCGGTGGATTCGGAACGAACAATATTTGGGGAGTTATACCCTTTCATTCACAGAAGGGACGTTCTCGGAGGCGCTTCCGATTCCCACTCTTTCCCAAGCACAATACGAGAGTTTCAATCCAGGTCAATGTGTACTTGGTGTATTGAACTATACGCGTGCCGAGGGCAATCGTGGGTTACTTCGGGCGGGTGAGCGATATTTTTGCCTCCTTTTGAAGCGGAGCGGGAGAACTGGTTACATCAAAGCACGTACGGACGCTGTGCTTGTTTGGCAATGCACAGAGGGCGCCACGAAAGATTTGGAGGACATTTGTTTGTTGAATTCCCTTGGTGCCTATGATCGAGATATAGCTACCTAATTCTTCATCTCTCTGGTGCCAATACCTCTTCCTCGTTACTTCTAGGTGACGTTACATCGCGCAAAGCAAAAACCTTAGAGGCAGTCAGCTTTCAACTTTAGTGCGGAGCCCGGGGGATGACTCACTTTGGGTACCCCGAAGGTCCAGATAATACCTATGTTGTTGCGTTCTGGCACCTGACGATCGGCATAGGGACTCACTATGAGCACAAGTTGCTGGTCGTGAACGAAGTTATTCAAGTTATCAGATGCTATATTGGTTTCTTGTTCACTGGCACACCTATCAAAAACACGACAACACGGCACAAGACATGCTAGGTAGCGAGGATCTGATTACCAGCCATTTCGTGGACCTGCTCTTTGACAATATTGGAGGCACGCTGCACCCAAGTTCCAGAAATTCAAAGTAACAGAGGTTACACATACAGGTGGTTCACACTGAATACCAGTATTCAGGGTTTCTTCGGAGGGTCGCTCCTTGAGAATGTTGGAAGTGCATTCCTGAAGGGACTTTGAGAGTACAGCCTGGCAAAGTGCCTCTGATATCTGTTCGTCGTCGACGAGGTGTCCAAGTATCGTCCGAATTCGAGGTCCGCCAGTTCTGAAAATCTCAGTGAGATTGTATCCAAATGTCCCGTGACGCACCCAGGACATTGTAGGTAGATGTGGCACGGGGATGCCTGTGGGGGTTTCAATGAATGAAGGTCGTTGGATTCCTAGATTCTTTACCCATTTTAAAAGAAAAAGCGATCAAATCTTCTGCTGGATGGGACCGGAACTGAAACTCACAAGCAATAAGAATGTTGATGGTCCGAGACGCGGAATGACTTGGCCTAAAAACACAAATTTGAAAAGAACCGTCGATTGCTAGCCGACTTAATAACATGTGTACGTCGCCGCTGTCGAACGAAAGGTGATTGACGTTGAAAGCGAGTGTGATTGGTGTGCGCTGTGGAGAAGAAGTGGTACTACATCCACGTGTTTTGGCCAGTGACAGGTACATCAGCTTGTCGGTGTTTTCGATGGGTCATTGGTCATTGGGGCTCGATGGCGTGAGGTGGGACGGAGTAGGAGTCTGTGACTCTGATATGCGTGCTTTGCGCCGTACATATCTTTTTATTGACTGTTGACGTTGAGTGACAAGGCTAGAAGGGCCCAGTGACAGGGGTCAAATGTCTGGAAATGGCAGGTGCGCGCCACTCTATGTCGTTAATCAGATCGCATGACCGTGACTGTTCCTACCGTGTAGATTGGTGTCATTCAGCAATGGATACCTGGTCTTCAAGCGGTGAACACGAGCAACAGAGAGGACACGGCGAATCAACTAAAGCTTAAAACGGATATCTCGATCTACAATTGCGATCAACCAGTCCCAAACAGAACTGATTTCTCCCAGATGGAACTCTGGGTAGAGTTCAAGAGCAATGATGGGATCGCTTTCCAGGATCCTGAGGATTCCACCGAGGAATCTCGCCGTGCCGCGATCGAGTCAGGTTCGTTTACCCCTGGGACAAAGGAGGGAAGGTCGATACGTGGACAGCTGGCCAACTATGCCGGTTCGTTGCACAGCCTACAATTTCGCAACTTTTCGTTCTCCATGCTCGTCGAAACCCACCAGGCTCGGTTTCTGCGATGGGACCCATCTGGCACTATCGTGACCGCTGCCTTCAACTACCGTACGGAACCTGTGCTCATGGCTGAATTTCTGTGGCGGTTCAGCCACCTTTGTCCAAAGGGTCGCGGACACGACCCCACCGTCAAGCCAGCGGACCTTGCACCCAGGGATGCCACGCGGGTGAGGGAGAAGCTAGGGATCACGAAGGAGGGCACGGCGCTGTACAGATACGAGCTACCTGGGATGGCTGGGATTGGCTGTGCATATGGCCCCAAGCATAGCACACAAAATCGGTCGCTCGTCAGTCGGTGCACTCGCAACCTGCCTGTCGTCTGGATTCCAGTCCACGACGGTTGTGTACCTGGCTCATCCTCTACGTCTCCCGGAGACATCAATCCGCACATTAGCAGCCCCAACGCAAACGGAAACCCGTGGTCTGAAGAGCAGATCATTTACATGAAGGATACCTGGCGATTCCTGTCTAACTCATCGGTGGTGATGCCAGAACATGAGATCTACAAGATACTTCACTCCCACAACACTCCGAATATCCCGGAACACGTTGCTGGGGGGGACATCGATGGGGGAAAGACACGAACGCAGGAGTTCGTCGATGCTCCATGGGTATGTGTGAAGCCACGGATCTCGCCGTACCAACACTACCGGCTATTCCATGGGGTCGTCGGGCGGGCACTTTACAAGTTTGAATGCACGAGACAGCTGGTTAGTGCCGTGTTTGACGCGATTCAAGGTACGGTTACTTTATATTCTGATTATAGTCTCTAATGAATTGTACTTTAGCGCACTTACATGCATTCGAAGAGGCGAAGCTTTTACATCGGGATATAAGCGCGGGGAATATCATATTAACGGAAGATGGTCAAGGTCTTTTGATCGATTGGGAGTTGGCGAAAGTGGTGTCCGAGGTGGGAAGCAGGCGTCCTGATCGTACTGTAAGCCATTCCAGCGCCATACTATTCTGTCAGACACTGATCGCGGTCCACTCGACCAGGGAACGTGGCAGTTCATGTCTGCTAACCTCCTGGAGAATCCTGGCAAAATGCACGAATTCAAGGATGACCTTGAGTCGTTCCTTCACGTGCTCGCCTGGATTACCCTGCGCTATGTGCCTGCCGTCAACTCGTATTCGCCTGGTGATCGAGACTATGACCTCGCTATGTTCGACGAGGTTGTCTCGAATGTAGGACAGTTCGAGCGTGGTGGACAAGCCAAGGCCAATGCCTTCGGCGCAGGCAGTTATCCATCTAGGAAGTTTCAACCTAGAAGTTCCACCCCGCTCCTGAAACTTCTGGAGACCCTTAGCTCGCCTTTCAAGTCGCTGTGCGGAAAGCCTCCAACAGACGAAGATCGAAAGAAGGTCAACGTCGTCCCGCGGGATCAACTGGATGACGAGCTCCTCGAGTTACGAAGCGACATTTTGAAGCATGACAGACATATCGCGTCCCTCAAAACAGCCAAATTCTTCACTAATGCGATGGAATGTACTTTAGATAAAAAGGAGTGGCCTGCGGACGACCAGGCAGACCCCAACCTACCGGGTAGTTTCGCCAAGACAAGAAATACTCGGGTAAAGACGACACAGCTGGAGACCGGTGGTTTAGTGAACTCGAAAGGGCTGTCGAGAGGCTCGAAGCGTGGGGCGAGTCCAACACCGGAATCAGGCGGAAAGCGTCGTCGTTTCACGCCTGCTACGTCTGAAGCTCATCCATAATACGCATAGTTACGGATACAACCAGATGGATTTCAGTGTGTACATACTGTTGTTTTAGTATGATCTCCGAGTCTATTTCGTGCCAGTTCAGCTCGGGTCAACGGGCGCTGAATCGGGTGATTATAGTCGGCTCCAAATAATCATCAGCGCTGTCTTATCTTGAAGCGAGGTCCTCAACATTACCTGCTCGATGATCGTTTGAGGGATTGGTTCTTCACTCCCAGATACTATTATTACTGGAAGCTTCAAGGACAATGATCATCGATCAAAACGTACGATTTGCGTACAATGCCAGATATGATGATTACTGCACTCTTATGAGAAATGACAACTGTAGAGCTCGCTCGATACCGAAATTGGGACACTTCCTCGGGGTAGTGACAAGGGTAGTGATCTTGTTAGAGTCAGAGCATCAAGCCCAGGTCGGGGTGATGAGAAAGGATGAGGGCAAGGAAGGAAGGAACGGATGGAGATGTCATGCAAGTTGTCCGTACGATATATCTGAAAAGTAAGGTGTCTATGTCACAATTCATTTAACGTCAATGTCAGATGCAATGTTGGGTTATACGATTCACTATACCCGGGCCAGAGCACCTTCAAGTTCCCAGCGCCGTGACTTACTGGAAACAGAGTGGTGGGTGTGACAAGGAAGCAAGCGGTGCAAACAAGATAGTAGTCCCGGGCACTTGGGCGGTGCCGAATCAAGGCGAGTCCCAGGACATCCACATCCCCGTTGCCAGCACATGTTCCTCATTTCCGCCCCAAGGCCCCACCAATACCTCCGTTCAATGCCCCCGATGGAGGAACAAGCTTTCCTTGCGAAACATTACGAATAAAATTCGAGATCCGCGTGATACTCCTGGAGTAATATGTTCTGGGGAACTTGTCGACGCTGGGCTTCGTCGGTAGACTACGGAACTCAGCCGGTCGCCACGTCGCTATATAGGAGCTGATACTAGGTAGTGGTTGAAACGTGGAAAACTATAACTCCGTTTTTGTGTTGTGCAAGGGTGCTGCCGGCAGCCTGCAACCATCGATCGACTTTATGATACGCGATGATTTAGATGACTGATTTGCTCGATACCGTATTTAATAGAGACCTTCATGATCACACCCCACTACGCTTTATTTAATAGGGGTATTCAGTGATGACCGACGACAGCCCACCGACAAACAAACGACAACAACGTCGTTGACGACTCTGAAATTTCGCACGGGCGGCCTCCCGACATCTGCCTCGTTGCCGCCCAGCGAAGCGTATCTCCCCGACGACCCAAACCGACAACACAGTGTACATAAAATATGGGCAAATGGTGCTCCACTCTCCATCTTATCATACTTGTGGCGTAGCTAAAGTGGCACAACGTTCCAGGACAGCAGAATACTACGATGATGTTCTCAGTGCAAAAATGAGGAGCTTGGTGTATGTCCTGGTCTCTTCTCATACCAGACCGCACCTGAGACCGCTTCCAGCTCCGGTGCTATCAAGCGCGCTCGGCTCGAGAAAACAGAGTCCACGATTACTTATGAAACCTTCGTAGAAGACCTTGACCGTGGTGATTCCTTCACCACGTCTCTCATCGAAGTGCTTGTCAAGGTGTGTTTCCATCTGTGTTGTACTCGTTTCGGGCTGACGGCGTCCCACAGGAGGTCGCGGAACGCCGATACCGTCACCACGCGGCAGATCGTGGTCTCATTGGGGACCGTACAGCACGGTCCCTGCGGAAGCTGTCCAGCCACACTTCTATCTACCGTGATCGTATTCCCAGTCGCAGCCTGGGTGGCCGGCGGGGTGTGGATCTTGCCGAGTATCGCTCGCAACCCCCAGACGAGCTAGATGTGGATGAAGAGGACGACGAATTGGGTCCATATGGCACTTTTGTCATGGAGGGCAGCCGTTTCAACACAGAATTGTACGATGCATATCGGTCCCAACACAGTTGGTCGAATTCCTCGACACCTCATTTTATGAGTTTTCCTCATACCTCTCCCCCGATGTCGTCAGCCCCTCCTCCCGATGCAGCGAGTGACAGGATACTGCCACCGCTTGTAGATGCCTCGCCACCGCAACCACCCAGACAGTCCTGGCCAGTCTCATCGTCGAGTGGGTTTATGCACTCGGCGTTGTCGAGGCAGCCTTCGATTCTTCGTCTTGGGCGTAACAGAACGTCAGATTTTAGCGAATTCACAGCCGCGCGTCGTAATTCCACTCGGCAACTTACGCAAGACGAAGACTACACCACCCGCTCAGAATCACCGGCTACTCATAATCCCGAACTGCCAACCCCGTCTTCCCTTGGCCCGCGTTCGTCGTCTGCGCAAGCCAGGCGGTTCTTCCCATTTGGGAGGACACGTCGGTTCGAAATAATACCGACACCACGACCCGCAACGACTGCGTCGGACGATTGGTATTTCCCGCCTCCGTGGTCGGCGAACCCGTCCGACCGCGTGGGCGGGGGAGAGGAACCAGGTGTAGAGCGTGCGCAGGCGCCGCGCCTAAGACGGGGTGGGCTGCGTGCACCAGAATCCATACTTTCGCGGCATGCATCACCACCTATTGGGGTTCCAACGATTGCGTTCCCGACGCCAGAGGAGCTGCAGCGTGTGACGACAGCCGCTGCAAATGCTGCACCAGCCTCGTCGTCGGGGATGCCAGAAAATAGAAGTGGTACCACTATGGAGGGGGAAGATCTACGGCCGGTAGAGGAACGTGTACAATGAGTTATTTATTTGGAAAGTTCGTAGTATTAGATTCGATTTCATCTTATGTTTCTTTCTTTTGTTCTCCAAGACAGTACACTAATGGCTAAATAACGACAAGTGTGATGTAGCTTATTACGTAACCCTCTGTATCCACTGCTCCATGATCAAAAGGCGAAACCGTCCACAACCTCGTGTCCGAGAAAAATCACCAGAGGTAGAAGACAGCGTTTCTGGTCATGACAACGACGAGCACGATGACGAGGACAAGCCTCTACCGTGTGTATTCGGATTAACGAGTACACCATCATATAATATGCTCACGTCCTACAGGCTCTCGGAACTACTCGAATTAAGACGGTTACGCAAGGCGAGACAAGGTATCGACGTCCACAAACTCTCCAGCGGCGATCTCAAGAAGAAGCGACGGCGGAACGCCGAGGAGCCGCCTGAGGAAAAAGGTGGGCTGAGAGCTGGCGCCGGTGCGGGTGCGAGTGCGGGTGCAGGTGCGGGTTCTAGCGCCAAGGCCGAGGACGGGTAAGTCGCGTTCTTCCTTCGGTATGAACGGACGCATGTCGATACCGACTAGTGAGCAGGATGATGCGGCTGCGAAAGCTCGACGGGCCGTTCGGACCAACAACTTTACCCAGCAGACGAACGTGCTCGACGTGGATAAGCACATGTACGTGTGTTTGACTCGTTTATCTTTGAGGGTCTGATGATGCGTTGCGTGTCGCCAGGATGGCGTACATCGAGGAGAACTTGAGGGCCCGACGGCAGCTGCAGGATGGGTCGGAAATGTCAGCTGGCGATCCCAATGACGAATTCACACTGTCCGAGCGCTGGAAGATTGAGAAGAAGGCTGCTGACGAAGGGAATGTGACGAATAGCGTGGCCATGTTGACGGCGATACCGGAGGTGGACCTTGGCATGGAGTAGGTGGTAATCCATCTCGACACCACCCCGCTGACCGTCTTCGTTCCTAGCGCGCGACTTCGAAACATCGAAGAAACGGAAAAAGCGAAACGTCAAGCTGCCGAAGAACGCAAAGAGCGCAAAAGGATAAATACGGACGAGGAGCACCTGGTCGCTACCCGATGTACGTGTCTGTCGCGCATACACTTATCTCATCCGGTTGACATGGGTACCGTCGCACAGTTTACCGTCCACACGTCAAACAAAAGTCGGACGTGGAGATCATGCGTGATGCCAAACTGGAAGCAATGGGATTACCTCCGCAGGAAGAGCGTAGGACACGGCACGATAAGCCACAAATGGCGACGGACGAGATGGTGCGTGGCCCCCACTTGCGGGGATCGCGGTAATCTGATGTAGCTTCTTGGCGTAGGTGATGGAACGGTTTAAGAAACGGATGCGAAGGTAGCATACCAAGGATCCACTTTTAGACTTGCTCGGCGTACTCGACACAGCAGGTCTTACGGGGTCCTCAATTCCGGGTCCCATGCGAAGGCATGGGTCAGTCGATCTGTGATTCCAGTTGACCTTGCGCCCTTTCAAAATGGTTGCATACCTGCCATCGCGCTCACGCGTAATGAATACCTATGATCATTCCCGCGAGACATGGGCTTTACTTGTAATCCCGACCTGCGAATTTGACCTCATGCTTGCACTTGTAGGCCCAACATGCTATGAAGGAAATTTGACTCTCCTATTTCTAGGCCAGGTTAAACAGCATGGCAATTCACCTTGCCGAACATCGCGCGCCGCGCACTTGTTTTAGTGATGGGTCACGTTGCCCAACGCCGTCTTCCACAATGTCGCAAGATATGTGCCATACTTGGTTTCGTGACCTCATGGCGCGGGTGCCGGGTTTCCGGGTTGCGTCGTAGGCCCCTTTCATGTCCGTCGGTCGAGATGTTCGAATCGGCATGTTTCCGATCACGTTTGACGCTGGGGACTCGAAGTCATGGCTTGATGCGTCGATATCTCCCTTGGGCGTGGCGCACACACCGCCCCCATCGAGCTCGGGAACGGTACCGACGACTCGTCTCAGTCACCATAATCTAGTTAGGTCAATAAGGTATACAGCGTTATCCGGCCGAGCAATAAGTTCAGGTATACAGTGATATCTAGTCCCAAACATCAAATGGTCATTGCCAATGCCAACAATTTCTCAAAGTTGGGTGTGCCGAGACCGGTCACTGCAATCCAATTCCGTCAGCCTGAGCACAAGCAAATGCTGGGACGGAAACGACACCCAAGACTGGGACGTACCTGGATCCCAACCTTCCGTGGCGTTGAAACCCTCCGTGCCACATCCCGGGTTATTGCCCATCGTGATATCGTTCAGTCCAGACCACCCTATTTCGTACAGCCATGGGTTCAGGAACCCTAGGGGAGGTTTCCCGGCACTGATCCGTGCATCGTTGAGCATCGACACGATGCCAGCAAATACGGGCGCGGAGCAGGATGTCCCGGCAATGCGGAATGGTTGACCTTGGTGGATAATGTGGAATCCCAAACCTTGCGCAGCGACGTCGGGGTAGGCCTGTGTAGATAAAGTTGTTCATCGGGGAGTAAGTCTAGGTTATGTCCCTGGATGGCATCTAGACACTCACACGACCATGACTAGTAGTATACCCGTTCAAGTGATTTCAGTCGTTCGAAAGAAGTGAAATGTGCCTACGGGTTGTACAGGCCGTCATATATTCCTGGAGCGAGGGTTTGTAGATACTTGCGTACTGCTCCCTCTTGATAAGTAGGTCGAGAAAACTGAAGACGGGAATAATCATTGAGACTGTAGAAATAAGTACGAAGATGAACCCACATAATTACTGAAGCCTCCGCTCGAGAAGAAGAGGGCAGTTTCAGGGATGTGATTCGTACCGCCTACAGTTGTCACACTGGAACCCGATCAGGGTAATACACACTCATTAGTAGACACTCACTATGGACAAGATGATGGAAATTTGGGAATAAATTCAATCTTGTTGGCACCATTGTTGTAGCACTTTTGAGTCACCGGGTCTGTGCTCCCGACGCCGTCGTCGCCAGACGCGAATAGGAGAGAGATGCCACGGGCACCCAATGCGGCAAAGCCGGTACAAACACGAACGGCGTAGCTGTATGGGACTGACTGTGGTTAGACTATATCAACGCAGTAACAAAGCAGAGTACCTGTCTGTTCGTCGTCGCCGTAACTGGTGGAAATCGTCTGGGGGGGGTTTTGTTGAGATAATACATAGTCCAACCACTGCAGTCAGCGATCTTCAGCAAGGTTCGGTGGGGAGAAAATGAGGGGCCATACGAACGTTTGCGTATGGTTCATTATTATTTGTGGGAGTAATTAGGCCAGAGACAAACGGAGGCGAACCACCAACTGAGTAGAGAGTTGCGGGAGTGGGGTATGTCAGCCCGAATGCGAACTGAATGTCCAAGTTAGCTTCTGGGCCGGCGGCTGTGGATGACTGGTTGTTCAAACCACCTGAGCATGATGTTAGTGAGGTAGTAATTGATCAAAGACGAAAAAATATTTTACCGTTTATAGACACATATGTGTAGTTGGACTCATACGCTGCAGGGTTTTGTATTCTGAAGAACTGCTGCAGGTCCTGATCGTTGGCGTATTCTCCAAGGTAAGCGGTAACAGCGATCTTGTTACCGTTAGTAGTAGAGGTGTTATACCCAACAGCGTTGTATAGTTGTCGGAGACAGTCGATAGTGATCTGTGGGGTGAAATAATTCGAAGGGCACTATTACCAGTTTTGGTCGTCTCACCGTGTGGTTACAACTAGCGTCGATTTGGTTTCCAGCCGGTCCAATAAGCGAGCCGGTTGAGAGATTCTGTAGATTCTGGGAGTCGGCCGGTTCCGCATCGGACCAGTGTAAGGTAGATGCAAAGGACCCGAGGCGAACAAACATTGTCGTTGGCTGGATCAGCTCAACATGTTCGTGCAAGCTCTCTGGGAGACTGTAGCCGGTTGTCCGAATGATGCTCTCGCCGCTATCCGAATGAATATAAACATGATATTTCTGGCGTTCTCCATTTAGCTAAAACAAGAGAGACAAGCGTTGCGCTCACAGTGTCTAGCATTTCTTCCGCAAGGGCAACCGGGATGCGAATAGTAATCCAATCTTGCGCCGACGATCGATGAAGATGTTCTTCTTCGATACCATGCGAGGATAACCATTGGCTGACGACATCGATCGTCTCAGGATGGGGCGCCATGAGCTCTTCTGTCTCTTCCTTCGACAAATACGCGCCATAGCGATCGTGCTTTGGGTTGCTAACCTCCCAAAGGTGCTTCTCGAGAATGGGGAAGTGGGGTTGGGGAAGCGCGATCTTGAGCTCTATCAAATGGTCCGGGGGCGCAGGATTCTGTCTGAACCATCCGCGAGGGGGGCCTTCGATACTCTCCTTGATCTTGTATGGGGTGTCCTTGTAGTAGCCCGCGCTGACGAGGGTGACTACGAGAAAAAGAGTGAGAGCGACTCGGACAACCGCATAACGGTTTACGCAGCACCCGCGTTGGAATAGGGTTGGAAACTGTGTCATGGTGAAGGATAGTTTGTAAGTGGTGTGATGATTGGCAGCGGCGTGTCATAACGTGTAAGGTGCATCTGAGTCCAAGTGTACCTGGTACCAACAGTCAGGCTGGCGCTCGTGCCTTCGCATAGGCGTTAACTTTCCCTGTTCTCATTGTCAGAGTGGAAAGGGGTGAACTACGGGGGCAACCTCCGAGACCTGCTAAGCTTCTGCCGCTTTGGATCCGGCCCTGTCACTGGCCCCGACCGGACCGGTGACCTCACATGAAGCAGTATAGCAACGCTCAACTGCCCCGCGACAGCACCAGCAGTGGCATCTCGCTTCAACGACGAGGGCAAGTTTCACTCTTGTTAAGACATGCTAGATTGACCCGCTTTTCTAAGAATTCTGAGATAAGAATCAAGAAGATAAGCGAACAATTACCTGAGGATGTAAATAGTGTAGGCTGTGTAGCATGTACCATGCTATCTTGAACTTGAAAAGATAATGCCAGTGGACAATGTCGACCTCTTACGCTCAAGCCACTCGAATATGGAAAACCATGTCCGCACTAGCCGCGCCGGCCGGCAGACGTTACTGTCACGGTGACCCTATATAGTACTCGGCCCTGGCCTTCTCTCACTGGTCCGATCAAGTAAATAAATCATTGTCAGCTGGGTAAACATATCGTTGGGTACTAACCTTCGCCGAATCGCATGCTAGTACCTCCGAGAGGCTATCCTAGGCCCGCCATGCCTACAGTATTGTTGCCGACTCGGACATAACCTGCCAAGTGGTTTCACTCGGTGAGCACGCCGCTGAGATTTTCCGGATCAAATTTGATCATGATAGTACCCCGTCATGCTTTTGAAATTTGTGCTTTTCTGCGCTGACGTGATGTCTTAGCGATGCTCAACAACTCTAGTGAGTCGTCAGACCATGCATCCGTATCCTTGAACCACGCGCAAACAGGCCAAGGATGTCACGCTGACCATCATCCTGGGAGACGTTTCGGAACATTTTATTACCAGATGCCAATCGTGTCTCCAAAAATTGCACATTTATGAATATCAATTACATCTGCAGGCATCGCCTCATATAACAAGGTAGGTGCTCTTGGGTTTCTGCTTGCCATGCGACTGTTAATCTTTGCTCTTTTGTTCGTAGTCACCCTCGCTAGGGCAGGCTACTACAAGGACACCCCGCACAAGATCAAGGAGAACATCGAGGCGCCTCCTCATGGATGGTTCGGACAGGGTCCCGCACCCACGGATCACTTGATAGAGCTCAAAATTGCGCTTCCCCAACCACATTTCCCTATCCTCGAGAGCCACTTATGGGATGTGAGCAATCCGAAGCACGACCGCTATGGCGCGTATTTGTCGAAGGCAGAGACAGAAGAGCTCATGGCACCCCATCCTGAGACGATCGATGTCGTCAGCCAATGGTTATCCTCGCATGGCATCAAAGAAGAACATCTCCGTCGATCGTCGGCGCAAGATTGGATTACTATTCGCATCCCGGTTGCCCTTGCGGAAGAAATGCTGGACACTGTGAGCGTAACGTTTGTCTGTCTTATTTTATCTAAATGGAGAACGCCAGAAATATCATGTTTACACTCATTCGGATAGCGGCGAGAGCATCGTTCGGACAACCAGCTACAGTCTTCCAGAGAGCTTACACGAACATGTTGAGCTGATCCAGCCAACGACAATGTTTGTTCGCCTCGGGTCCTTTGCATCTACCTTACACTGGTCCGATGCGGAACCGGCCGACTCCCAGAGCACTTCAACTCGTTCGCTTACCGGCCCAGCTGGAAATCAAGTCGACGCTAGCTGCAATGACACGGTAAGAAAATCAAATTTGGTACTTGGGTACAACAATCGATCGGATTATACAGATCACTGTCGCTTGTCTCCGACAGCTCTACAATATTGGCTATTACAACACCTCTGCCACCAATGGTAACAAGATCGCAGTAGCGTCTTACCTTGGGGAGTACGCAAACGATCAGGATCTGAAGCAATTCTTCCAAATAGAAAACCTTACCGCGCATGGGTCCTTTTCTAATTATACCTTTGTGTCTGTGAATGGCAAGAATGCTTCATGCGTTGACGATATGTAGTTTTCTCACAACATGCCCAGGTGGCTTGAACAATCAAACCTCTGAAGCCACAGGCGCGGAAGCCAACTTAGACGCTCAGTTTGCGTTTGGAATGACACATCCGACTCCTGCGACGTTGTATTCAACTGGTGGTTCGCCTCCTTATATTCCAGACTTAGTTACGCATACAGATACTAACGAACCATACGCCAATGTTCGTACCGCTGCTTGCTTACTGTTTTACTTTGGCTGAGCCCTGTAATTGTTGATTGCAGTGGTTGGACTACCTATTATCCCAGGCGCACCTTCCTCAGACGATTTCTACCAGTTACGGCGATACTGAACAAACAGGTACTGTGCTTCCTCGCTTAGTTGGCATCGGCTGATCATCTGCAGTTCCATACAGATATGCTGCGCGTGTCTGCGCTGGCTTTGCCGCCTTGGGTGCTCGCGGTATCTCCCTTTTGTTCGCGTCTGGAGATAGCGGTGTTGGGGACGGCAACGCAAACTCGACAACTCAACGGTGCTATACGAACACTGGTGTCAACAGGACCCAATTCCTTCCCGGTTTCCCCGCGTCTTGCCCATAGTGAGTGTACCTAGTGAGGGTGTTCGCCATCCTGATCATGACCCCGTGCGTCCAGCGTAACCGCTGTCGGGGGCACCTATCAAATCCCTGAGGTTGGCATTCGCTTCTCCGGTGGAGGCTTCAGTAATTATGTGCGTCATCTTCATAGCTCCTATCTGCCACTGCATTAATTGTTTCTATTTTTAGTTTTCGCGACCATCTTATCAGGAAGCAGCAGTATGTAACTACCTGCAGAATCTGGCTCCAGGGACCTATGAGGGCCTATACAACCAGTAAGTGTGCTTTTCACGCCTATGAAATCACCGGACGTGACAAACGATACCGTAGCAATGGTCGTGTAAGCGTCTGTTCACTCTTAAAGCAGATAACGCCTATGCATACTCACCCGTGACCTCGTCTATACAGGCCTACCCCGATGTCGCTGCGCAAGCCAAGTCTTTCCGTATCATCTATAGGGGTAGAAAGGTTTCTGTTAGCGGTACTTCCTGCTCTGCCCCTGCATTTTCTGCCATCGTTTCGATGCTCAATGATGCACGGATGTGCGCCGGTAAGCCTCCCCTTGGCTTCCTCAACCCATGGCTATACGGGACGGGTTGGTCTGGATTGAACGATATCGCTGTGGGCAATAACCCGGGATGTGGGACGGAGGGTTTTAATGCCACGGTTGGTTGGGATCCTGGTACGTCTTGTCCCGTCATTTTCCTTTATTTTCCTCTTGGCATCTTCAGTGTTCGGCCATTGATACACCTTGATGTAGTCACAGGCCTCGGCACGCCAGACTTTGAGAAACTGTTGTCGTTGGCAATGGCTGCTTGACCGCCTGCTTTCAGTTGAGAAGCGTGGTGGAAACACGAACGAATGAGGAAAATGGACATTTTCTGAGGTAAAGTGACGTTATTTGGATGTTAATCAGATAGCTAGTTATTGCGTTACTATCTAATACTCCACTAGTAATATTTGCGGCTGTAACAGAGGTCTGATGGGAGGTGATATGATTGTCAGGAGGCAAACCCACGATTTCTTCCCAGGTATCGAGGATTCCGATATGATCCAGTGGCGAAGCCTAAGAGGTACGGAAGTATAATGAAACTTTTCGGTGGCTTTAGATAAGTAATGTAATTCCGAAGCTTCGAATGTGGATCATGAGCACTTGAATGATCATCTTTGAATGAACAGACATGCTCGGAGCGCTGAGATCATTGCTGTATCTTAGGACCGCGTCTCGTCTTGAACGACACCGATTCTCGCAGGTTTGCCACATCCGAATTTCATTGTCATCCAGTGACGGTGAAGACAGGGAATCCGCGGATATATAAATAGCACAATAACTTTATCGGAATACGCCCAATAGTGTTATACCACAAAATATCCATCGCCACGGAACTGCCCGAGTCCTCTCTTTCACCCCCTCTTCAATGGAGGTGATCAAACAGCCATTGCCAAAGGCAACAACTTCTCAAAGTTGGGCGTACCGAAACCGGTCACTATCAAGGGTAGTGTTCATCAGTCAGCCGAATTCAGACACGACGAGAGACACGTCAAGGCGTGAGAACAAGAATAATGACAAAACGAAGAAAATGAAGGGGTAAGACGAGACGTACCTGGATCCCAACCGATGGTTGCGTTGAAACCCTCCGTGCCACATCCGGGGTTGTTCCCCTCCGTGATGTCGTTCAGTGCGGACCATCCTGTCTCATACAACCACGGGTTCAGGAAACCCAGGGATGGTTTACCGGCGCTGATTCGAGCATCATTGAGCATCGAGATGAAGGAGGCAAACGTGGGCGAGGAACAGGACGTGCCGGCGACGTAGCCTGCTTGACCTTGGTAGACAATGAGGAAGTTCCATGCTTGAGCGGCTACGTCGGGGATACCCTGTGTAGATGCGGTTATTGGTCAGCACGAGTAAGGTAGGCTACACTCGTCTTTAGGACGGATGGGATAATACTCACACGGCCATTCCTAGAAATGCGTTGTTAAATTTGGTCGTTCGAAAAAGTAAAGTACGCTTACGGGTTGAACAGGCTCTCGTAGGTTCCGGGAGCCAAATCCTGCAGGTATTTAGTTACTGCCGCATCCTGGTAAGATGGCCGAGAGAACTGGAACAGAATCGATTAACAAAATGATGGTAGGGCATCTTAAGGTTGCACGGACGTAGTTGCTGAAGCCTCCTCCAGAGAAGAAAACGGCAGTTTCAGGGATGTAGTTGGTACCTCCGACGGATGTCACACTGAAAGCAATCGAACGGGTCAGGAAGTGCCATGTGCACACACGCAAGAGTACACTTACTATGGGCAAGAGGCTGGGAATTCGGGAAGGAATACAGTCCTGTTGACACCACTGTTGGTGTAGCATTGTTGAGTTGCCGGGTCTGGGTCGCCATCTCCAACACCACCGTCACCGGATGAGAACATGAGGGAGATACCGCGGGCACCCAGGACGGCGAAGCTTGCACAAACACGAGTAGCATATGTGTATGGGACTGGCTGCAGTCAGAGATTGCCGATGAGAATCACAGAAAAAGGTACCTGACTGTTCGTCGTCACCATAACTAGTGGAAATCGTCTGGGGAAGGTAATCTTGAGATAGTACGTAATCCAACCACTACAATAAATGATAAGGGAACTCAGCAGAAGTGCCGTAGAGTACAAAGAACAGAACAGACGTTGGCATATGGTTCATTGGTATCTGTCGGAGTGGTCAGGTCAGGAATATATGGAGGCGAACCGCCCGTGGAGTAGAAGGTTGCAGGTGTTGGGTATGTCAGCCCATACGCAAACTGGGTGTCCAAGTTAGCTTCTATACCAGCAGCTGCGTACGTCTGATTGTTCATTCCACCTGGACATTTTATCAGGGAGGAGTTGTTGACCAAGCATGAAATATCCAACCGTTTATAGAAACGAAAGTGTAGTTAGACCCGTATGCTTCAGGGTTTTCCATTTGGAAGAACTGCTGGAGATCCTGGTTGTTGGCGTATTGTTCAAGGTAAGCGGTAACAGCGAGTTTGTTGCCGTTAGTGGCCGAGGTGTTGTAACCGACGGCATTGTAGAGTTGCCTGAGACAAGTGATAGTGATCTGTGGAGCGAGATCATTCAACGCGCCCTAATACCAAGGTGACCGCCTCACCGTGCCATTGCAGCTTGGATCGATTGGATTCCCAGCCGGTCCAGTAAGCGAACCGGTGGAGGGACTCTGGGAGGCCTCCGACACCGTGCTTGACCAGTGCAAAGTAGACTTGAATGGCCTGAGGCGAGTGAACATTGTCGTTGGCTGGATCAGCTCGATGTGCTCATGCATGCTCTCTGGAAGACTGTAGCTGGTTGTCCGAACGACGCTCTCCCCGCTGTCCGAATGAGTGTAGACATGATATTTCTGAAGACTATCGTCTAGATGCATCAAGACAGATACAAAAAGGGTAACTCACAGTGTCTAGCATTTCTTCCGCAAGGGCAACCGGAATACGAATAGTGACCCAATCTTGAGCCGATGATCGATAGAGATGCTCTTCCTCGATACCATGTGATGACAGCCAATCGCTGACGGCATCGATCGTCTCGGGATGGGGTGCCATGAGCTCTTCTGTCTCTGCCTTCGACAAATACGCGCCATAGCGATCGTGCTTTGGGTTGCTAACCTCCCAAAGGTGCTTCTCGAGAATGGGGAAGTGGGGTTGGGGAAGCGCGATTTTGAGCTCTATCGAATGGTCCGGGGGTGCAGGGCCCTGTTTGAACCATCCGCGAGGAGGTCCTTCGATGCTCTCTTTGATTTTGTGGGGAATGTCCCTGTAATAGCCTGCCCTGACGAGGGCGGCTGCGCAGGGAAGAACCAACAGTGAGAGACGCATGGCAGATCCCAAGACTCAGAGCTCCCGCGAAGTGCAACATCCCAGTTATATGTGGCCGCGCAGGTCCGGGCACACGCATGGTGCGTTTGTGCTTCTGGAAGGATAAATGATAAGCGTCGGTGTAATTATGATAACAGACTTACTGAGCACATTGCACAGGTGTGCTTGAGACAAGTGGCCTCGTGGAAAGTACAGAAACCACGCCAAAAATGTTAGCGGGAGGGAAAGCTGGGCGCTATCGTTCTTGGAATAGAACTGAAACATATGGTACTTGTGAGAGTGCCCCGTTAGTACACACAACCGAGCCAATGGGGCTTGTCTCATTCTCACTGTCGGTTGAATGTATCGCACAGACCATTTGGAGGATGTGGGACTTGTTCCACTCAGTTGAGGATGATAGTATAACTACGGTAAAGCAATATTATGTAGCAAGCGCACGTGGTCCATAGTGTTTGCAGCTGTTGACAAGGATATGACTGAAACTTTGATTTGAGAAATTTAGCGCAAACGAAATGTCTCCGTCAGACTCGGTCTCCGTCTTTGCAGAGGGAACGTTCGAGGAGCAGCTGCAAGAACTCCTCGAGTACACCGCACGGGGTATCCCTGATGAAGACCGCACCATACTTTTACAATCCTTTCAGGATCTCTTGAAAGTCATCCCACTCGATGACGACAAACGACGGTCTGTATTTGAACTAGTGCTGAAATATACCAGGGGTGTAGGTCAGGGATCTGATCAGGGTGTGCATGGTTTTCTATCACTCCTGTTTCATTCTCATCTTGGTACAGAGATCGAGGGGTTCTTTAACCTCTTGTACTCGCATCTATTCACTCTATGGCCTGTCGATTCGGAGGAAACGAGACAACATGTGGAGTATCTACTTGGCGTACTGTCTTCTTCGCCATGTAATAGTGCATCGGTCCAGTATCGCGTGTGAGCTTCTGTGATGATCCTATTTGCGCTTCACTGACCGTGACCAGATTATCCAATCTATTCAATGCTGCTCCGCGATCATCTGCATTGCGGTTACCCATATACACTGCGCTTTTCAAGGTTGCGGCGGGTAATGGTGATTTCGAAGCCCTTGCTCTCTCAAATTCGGATATCGGACGATGGTTAAAGGAATGGGACGTCTCCGACGAAGAGAGGTGCCGATTGCTGAAAATTATCATCAGTGCCCTTTCAAAAGCCGGGAAAGAGTGAGCGATCTTTTTCCTAGCGTATTTTTGCACTCAACTTCGCTACACAGAGATTTCGCCTATGAATACCGAATTTTACTCGTACACACAGTTCCATCCACCTCCCCAGAAGCACGCTCTGCTGCTGTCGACGCGCTTGTTGCTGCCCTTCGTATCCCGACGATGTTCGACTTCGACACGCTTTACCACCTCGACCCTATTATCGCCGTGCGGGACCACGAATTATTCTCCCTCGTTCAGATATTTCTAAGAAACGGACTGACGGAATTCAAAGCATGGGTAGATAGCCATTCTACCGTTCTCGAAACCTACGGCAAGTATACTCCGCATCCTGTTCAAGGAAATTTCACGGTCGTTTATAGGACTCAATGGCTCACAACTCGAGCGGAAGATTCGCCTACTGGCCTTTTCCTCGCTCGCCTTCGATTACATTGGGCGTGACCTTCCATATTCGATTATTGCGTCCACATTGGAGATAGATACTTCTCAAGTCGAGAAGTGGACCATAGATGGTAAGACAAGCGAGATTTCGATAGAAGCGCATTTGACGGTATTGGTCTATCATCAGTCATTCGCATTGGCCTCATCTCAGGGAAACTCTCCCAAATGACACAAAGTCTTCACGTGTACAAGTCCTCTGCGCGCAAGTTCGAGCGCGAACAATGGGAAGCTCTGGAAAAGCGGCTGCTCGCATGGAAAGCGGGCCTCGCAAGCGTAATAGAAGTCGTTGCGCACGCCCAACGGAGGGGCGGTAACGTGGCAGAGGCGATGCAGGCCACTCAAAACGAGCAAGGGATCCAAGTAGAAAGTACTGCTTGATGTTTCCGATGCCATCAACATCAAAAAGAGAAGTAGCTAGTGGGTGTCAAAGTTAGTAGGCCTGGTCACGAGACTGCGTGTATGTTGAAACCTTCAACGTATCTCTGGCTGAAACACTTCCAAATGCCTCCAAAGAGCGTTGATGCATGAGAGGTAGAAAGAGGCTCCTGGTGTGTGTATCGAAACAATCTTTCATGGTCCTGACGTTCAATCTTCGAACGTACATCCTGAGAGGGAGTTCGTAACTGTACAGCGACATGGTGTGTGGCAGCAATATATTCCGAAGAGTGCTTCCAAGGACCAAGACCCAAGAGACTCGACCCATCTAGGATGGGAACAAGACAGAAGCAATACGGAATAACCTCATTGGCATGGGTAGGGTGGTGACCATTGGCTCGTAATCGATTAAATCTAGTTATTCCCCCTCCTTGAAAATCACAC
The DNA here is from genome assembly GCA_038090095.1 of Zangia roseola. Classification (NCBI taxonomy): domain Eukaryota; kingdom Fungi; phylum Basidiomycota; class Agaricomycetes; order Boletales; family Boletaceae; genus Zangia; species Zangia roseola. Next base: position 42,035 of record JBBPMD010000013.1, read on the forward strand.
CTCGAAATGCATCCAATGACTTGCAACCAGGTATCATATATGCAGTTCAGAAGTAGTAGGTGTGCAACGACGACGCTTTCCGCTCGATTCCGGGGTTGGACTCGCCCCACGCTTCGAGCCCCTCGACAACCCTTTTGAGTTCACTAAACCGCTGATCTCAAGCTGTGTCGTCTTTACCCGCGTATTTCTCTGGAAAAACTACCCGGTAGGTTGGGATCGGTTTTGTCGTCCGTAGGCCACTCTTCCTCGTCCAGGGCGAGTTTTATCTCCTCAAGGAAGAAGGCAGACGTTTTGAGAGACTTTAAATCGGGACATCGGTAGTGCCCGCCGAGGGTGGGGAATCGCCACGCCTTGTCGGATGTCCTTATTGAGGTGGGTGGGCAAGTGGGCAAGCCCCCTGTGGAGGCATATAATTTGTGGTGATCGATCATGGACGTGACTTGTTCTTGAATCTTCACTATCATGCCCCTCTATACCTCTCTAAACATCTCTCCCAGAAAAAAACGCGTCTGCTCTAGCTCTGACGAAGAGCCGACTCCCAAGAGACCAAGAATCCCGTACGTGTCTATCTTTTCTTCCGAGTCTCGCATTCTCATCGTGCACAGGTCACCCACTCTCCGTCCCGTTCACGAGTCCTCATCCCCACTGCCAAGACATCTTTCGCGACTGAACAAATTACATTCTGCTCTCCAACGCGCGCTCTCTGTCGCGGTTGCCAGCTGTGGAGTCAGCCCTTCGGAGGGCAAGATTCCCAATCTCCTCAATCTAACAACCATTTCCAACTTCTCCGAGTTTAGAACGACTAGTTTCACCGAGGACGATCTCAAGCGTATCTGTTGGATATGGGAGTGGGATTCCGCATCTCTTCCGCCCCCTGCTACTCATCCTGCAACCGAAGATGACCTCAATCCATTTGTTGTTTCCACGGCACCATCCCCCTCGAAGGACTGCAAGTGGACGCGTGGTTCAATGGGTTGCATCATTAGCCCTACCTATCGACACTCCGAGTCCGCCCGAAACCGTATCCCTGCGTACGGGATTGGTATCGAAGTCGAGTTAGGCATCGATGAGGGTATGACCAGTGGCATGGCTGCAGTCGCAAGGTGGGCCACCGGCACTGAAAACTGACGAGCAAAATTTCAAGCTAAGCTCGAATACTGGACAAATGTACGAGTTTTACGTTCATTCTTTGCCCCTCCTCTGACTCACGCTTCTTTTCGCAGCTTCATTATGATTCTGATGGCACAGACACCCCGGACGTGCCCCTCGCACAACTGCCCCCGCTCGTCGTGAGGACTGCTAAATCTTCCTCCCTTACTCGGGCGTTTGCATCTTCATCTCCGAAGGGTGCAACTGTTATTGAGAACACGATCTCCGCCCCCTCGTCTCCCGCCAAGTCCCCTCCGAGATCCCAGTCTAGTACTTCATATCAACCCAACGTCCCCTTCCCCACGACGAAGGCACGCGCTAGCGCACTTTCTCCTTCCAAACTTCGCACTTCCGAATCTATCCCTAGCACGCCGTCCTCACGGCTCAAGCGCACTCATCCCCTCGCGGGGCTGCTCACCCCAAAGGCGCACAAGCGCATTGAGACTGAGGGACCCGACTCCCTTCCAACGACCCCTGTCCGTCAGCGCGGCTCTGACGCGCATACAGGGCCGTCTCCGAGTACCTCTCGGCGACAGGCCCTCTATGATCGGGTCCGCCTCAAATCGCTATCCGCAACTCCAGCAAAACCTAAGCGTGCCGAACTCCCAGGCGGAACGCTAACAATGGAACAACTCCGGCAGATGTCCGAAGAGGAGATCCATAGGCGATCTTCGCTTGGCCGGTCGAAACGCATTGCAGACATGCTCTGGATGTAAGTGCGAACTGTAACGATCGGTGCTTCGTGTACTGACCGTTAACCCAGGTTGTTCTCGCCCTCGTTTGGACCTACGAGAACACCTACTCGTAGGCGCAAGGCTCTCCCCGCCGAGGACGTAGTAGTTGCTGTGGTGAACTCGGCATCTCGATCGGGCATCGCGATATCACGCCAGGAGGCGTCCGAATCGCTGCAGCTGCTCACGGAGCTGTGTCCATTCTTCCTCAGAAAGATAATCATCAACGGGGAAAAGTGGTTCGAGATGCCAAGTTCGGCCGCATCGGCTTCAGATATCACAGAAGGGTTTTCAACCATCCATAACACCAGAAGTCCGACAAAGTCGGGAAGTAATCCGGCTCCCTCACCAAGCCTGGGGCCCAACGCACACCCAGACACCACCGAGCTGCTTCTCACCCCGAGGAAGCAGCCCGCGACAGGACTCCAGGGAGTCCATGAAAAAATCACAAGGGAGCTGGCACTTCCTGGATGTATTTAGCAGTGTTGTCATCTATCACTTATTTACGATACCTTTCTTTATGATGTTCAGACATGCGATACCTTGTAGATGGTGTGACAAGCGGTGCGTGTGGCGAGACGGCATGATCGTGACTTGGAGTGGCGCGGGAGACGGAGAAGAGCCCCTCGGCTGTTGGAAACGTTCATCGTGACCGAGGGAGATGAGAATCATGAAATGGAAAGAGGATCATGGTCACGACAGTGAGGTGCAGACATCCTTATATACGAGTTCAAGACAAAGGGACCATGACCAAACGCGACGAAAGAAAGCATCAGACAAGTCACAAAGATGAAAGGAAAAGGACGCGAGGGCAGTCAGAATGTATCGTAGGCAACGCTCCATTAAAACATTCTTTCTCGAGCGCAGTTTCCAGGGGCGATTCCTGTCACTGACGGCAAGCTCAGAATACAATCCCACGGTATGTTGAAGAATAGATCAGCAAGCGACACAGCACGTCGATCCGATTCACGATATCGATACAACCCATTGCACACGTCACAGCAAAAAACCCATCGCATCACGATCATCCGCCCAAAGTCGCACATATTCCAACATCAGCCGATACACATACTGTGGGGCTAGCGCACAGATCAGATGTCGAACCCACGACGCCATCCGAGACCGACCTTGTTAGTATACCATTACCGTACGACCCTACATAGCCATTATCACGTGCTAGCTACTATTTAGTCGTTTTTATTTCTCACGCGAACCTCAGTCTCGTACTACGACGACTGAGGTGAGCTGTTACCGTACTACACTCCGGACTATGTAGGCTAACGATTCACACAGTCCGTCATTCCGTTTAGACACGCATCAGACCTTCCACGTCCACGGTGTGGCCCAAGGTGTGTTTCCATTGTTTCCCGGCCCGTGCAATCTGTCGTAGTTGTCCGTCTCGCTCTTTCTCGAGTGCCTCCCATTCGACTGGTGTCTTCACCGTCAGGTTTGCTACGTCCATCGTGGAAGCCGACGGACCAGAGAAGTATGCGTGGATGTTGTAGATCTCCGAATACGATGACGAGAGGGAATATAATGCAACCTTGAGGGATGCAAGGTCAGATCGGCGCCTTCAACAAGAGCCACAACGCACCAAGGTTGAATCCAATCCGAATAGTACTCCTTGTACATCGTCGATTTGAGCACGGCGCTGTCCGACGCCATAAATCCCATGTAGCGAGCAGAGTAAGCCATCCCATCCAAATCGACTAGGTATTTATATGACCAATGTTTTCCGAAAGGCACATAATCCGCAAAACGGTGAGATTCTCGCAGGGCTTTTTCACCGCCAGGATAGCTGCCGACGGACTTGACGAATGCCACGTCCATGGTGTCTTTGTTAAGGCTTTTTGCGGGAACGGTGATTGAAACGAAAGTGTTCGGTTGCAGAGGTGAGGCGTGTACAATAGTCACGTTGGCAGGAGCACTCTCATGGGCCATACGGAAGAATCTGAGCGGAGGACAGCTTGCGTCTGAGTCCACTCGGAATGAGGAGTTCAAATAAGACAGACCTATGCCGCTGATAGTTTGGCGCGTACCCCCGCGGTGTGCTCCCCCCTCCAGTTGTAGCGCCACGCCAAAAAATCATATCGCTCTTTAGCTCCCAAGGTACTTCCATATCGTCAATATCTTTTACCTTGAGCAGCACGGGATCCCATGCGTAAGTATATTTCCGGCTCATCCTGTGGTAGTAGTGGCTAGGTATCCTGATGTCTGCAAATCCCCTGGCTTTCGAAGGGGAGAGTACAAGAAACACTATCTTGGGGCCAAAGAGCCTTGATGCGTGAGAGGTGGAAAGGGGCTCCTGGTGTGTGTATCGAAACCATCTTTCATGGTCCTGACGTTCAATCTTCGAACGTACATCCTGAGAGAGAGTTCGTAACTGTACAGCGACATAGTGTGTGGCAGCAATATATTCCGAAGAGTGCTTCCAAGGACCAAGATCCAAGAGACTCGACCCATCTAGAATGGGAATAAGACAAAAGCAATACGAAATAACCTCATTAGCATGGGTAGGGTGGTGACCATTGGCTCGTAATCGATTAAATCGAGTTATTCGTTCAGGCTACACGATAAGGCGATGGGATATCTCCCCTCCTTGAAAATCACACCTCGAAATGCATCCAATGACTTGCAACCAGGTATCATATATGCGGTTCAGAAGTAGTAGGTGTGCAACGACGACGCTTTCCGCTCGATTCCGGGGTTGGACTTGCCCCACGCTTCGAGCCCCTCGACAACCCTTTCGAGTTCACTAAATCGCTGGTCTCAAGTTGTGTCGTCTTTACCCGCGTATTTCTCGTCTTGGAAAAACTACCCGGTAGGTTGGGATCGGCTTTGTCGTCCGTAGGCCACTCTTCCTCGTCCAGGGCGAGTTTTATCTCATCAAGGAAGAAGGCAGACGTTTTGAGAGACTCTAAATCATCGTCGTATATGCGACGTAACAAGGTGAATGCGTCGTCCCGCTCCCTCCGTCGAGCATCGATCTTCTTTTGATGTCCGTCATCTGGAGGTTGCCCGTAGAACGACTTGAAAGGTGAGCTAAGGGTTTCCAGAAGTTTTAGAAGCGGGGTGGAACTTCTAGGTTGAAAAGTATCCGACGGGTACGTGCCCGAACCGAGAGCACGAGCCTTGGCTCGCCCACCACGCTCGAACTGTCCTAGATTCGAAACAACCTCGTCGAACATGGCGAGGTCATCATTTCGATCACCAGGCGAGTACGAGTCGATCGCAGGCACATAGCGCAGGGTAATCCAGGTGAAGACGTGAAGGAACGACTCAAGGTCATCAGTAAATTCGTGTATCTTGCCAGGATGCTTCAGGAGGTTTGCAGACATGAACTGCCACGTTCCCTAGTCGAGTGGATGGAGATCAGTATCCCACAGGGTAGTATGGCGCTGGGATGGCTCACTGTGCGATCAGGCCGTCTGCTTCCAATGTCGCCTACCACTTTCGCCAATTCCCAATCGATCAAAAGACCTTGGCCATCTTGCGTTAGTATGATATTCCCCGCGCTTATATCCCTGTGTAAAATGTTCGCCTTTTCGAATGCGTGCGAGTGTGCTGTACTTCGTTAGAAAGGTTGATTGAAATATAAAGCAAACGTACCTTGAACAGCGTCAAACATGGCACCAACCAGCACTCTCGTGCATTCGAACTTGTAAAGTGCTCGGCCGACGACCCCGTGGAATAGCCGGTAGTGTTGGTACGGCGAGATCCGTGGCTCCACACATAGCCATGGTGCATCCACAAAGTCTTGCGTTCGTGTCCTTCCGCCATCGATGTCTCCACCAGCGACGTGTTCCGGGATGTTCGGAGTCCTATGTGAATGAAGCATCCTGTAGATCTCGTGCTCCGGCATCACGACCGATGAGTTGGACAGGAATCGCCAGGTATCCTTCATGTAAATGGTCTGCTCTTGAGACCACGGGTTCCCCGTGGCGTCGGGGTGACTGCTAGTGTGCGGATTGATATCTCCGGAAGATGTGGATGAGCCAGGTACACAACTACCGTGGGCTGGAATCCAGACGACGGGCAGGTTCCGAGTGCACCGACTGACGAGCGACCGATTTTGTGTGCTATGCTTGGGCCCATATGCATACCCAAGCTCAGCCATCCCAGGTAACTCATATCTGTACAGCCCCGTGCTCTCCTTCGTCATCCCTAGCTTCTCCCTCACCCGTGTGGCATCCTTGGGTTCAAGATCCGCTGGCTTGACGGTGGCGTCGTGGCCACGGTCCTGCGGAGAAAGGTGGCTAAACCGCCACAGAAATTCGGCCATGAGCTCAGGCTCCACACGGTAGTTGAAGGCAGCAGTCACGGTAGTACCCGATGGATCCCATCGCAGAAACCGAGCATAGTGAGTTTCGACGAGCATGGAGAACGAAAAGTTGCGGAATTGTAGGCTGTGCAACGAACCGGCATAGTTGGCCAGCTGTCCACGTATCGACCTTCCTTCCTTTGTCCCCGGGGTGAACGAGCCCGACTCGATCGCAGCACGACGTAATTCCTCGGTGGGATCTTCAGGATCCTGGAAAGCGATCCCATCATTGCTCTTGAACTCTACCCATAGTTCCATCTGGGAGAAATCAGTTCTGTTTGGAACTGGTTGATCGCAATTGTAGATCGAGATATCCGTTTTAAGCTTTAGTTGATTCGCCGTGTCCTCTCTGTTGCTCGTGTTCACCGCTTGAAGACCAGGTATCCATTGCTGAATGACATCAATCTACACGGTAGGAACAGTCATGCGGTCTGATTATCGACAGAGAAGGTCACTCACGAATGGCGCATAACGCGCACTGTCCGGCCCATCCTCCTTTACTGTTTGGAACGGATTCTCGGGCACTTCTGGTAGTGGTACATGGGGGCTGGGGAGGAATGTGTCAAGGAACTCGCGGACGGGCATTGGACCTATCCAACGACCCTCCATCTCGTCACTAAGCTGTTCGCGCGCCTTTTCGTAATTTTGCGGAGCGGAGGTGTAAATCAAGTTGGAACCGAACTTTTTCTTTGCTGGGGTGGACTCGCTGGTGAACTCGAGCTGCGAAGCGCGTTGAACGCCGGATGTGGCGGTCCGAGTCGGGTCGACCTGATGAGTATTCGACATATTAGGCGAAACAGGAGGAAAATGAGAGTGAACGAACGGATTAATGCGAGGCTTGGGTTTTAACCTGCAGGAGTGTGGAACAAGCTGTGAAATGTCAATCATTGAGACTCAGAACCACCGCCATTATTGTACTAACCTGGACGTTGAATAATAGCCCACCGTGAATTTGGCACGGAAATCTCGCCAGTAAGATGAAACACGCTGTAAAACCCAGACACGTACTGCTATTGTTGCACTAACCTGGACCACACGCGTCGCGTCGCGATCTCACTCGGGTGGCGCGCACCTGCCATTTTCGGATATTACACCCCTATTTGTTCCAGCTGCCACCAAGGATTAGCCATGGTTCCAAGCAAGCCGTCTACAGAGAAGCACTGGTTCATCCACGTATTTGCCGTCTAATGCGGTTCGAGAACCACATCTCCGTCTTACCAACGAACAGACAAAGAATGTATACCATCACCTTCCATGGAACGCCGCGCCGATCATGATGGCTGACGACATTCCATAGGAGCGGTCCGTGACGCTCGACTTGAACATAATTTAAGCCTGAGGACAATATTATTAACACACCTATCATTGACGGGGACAAAGCCTTTTTAGTTTCGTGCACAAGCTAATAATACATCTTTCTGGCACATCATTCCGCTCGTACAATCGTGACAACAGATGGACGCCATAATAGTACAGAGAAATACTGACCAGCAAACAAGAATTGGTATAGGGAAACATAGTCATCAGAGGCCGATTGTATCCTGTCACTACTAGTGAAGATGCTCGGTCACGCACCAACCGCCCATCAAACACCTCAATTTGACTGCGACAATGCTGTCAAAGTAAGGTATATGTTCCTCCAAGAAGTGTGTGGTATCCTTGGCCATGCATTCCTTGAATGGCCACTCCAGATTTCCCAGTAATTCGCGCATCTTGATTTCACCCTCACCTCCTAAAAAGCTCAGTAACACCCCAAGTTGTCTCGTGCATTTCATCGGTATGCCATCTTCTTTGCTCCACTCCTCCACCGGGATTCGGATCTGGGGAATACGTCCCGATGGACCTAGCGACCGCAGAGACCAGACGGCAGCCTCCGAAGCCGATATCTGCTCTATTTGTTTGCGAAGCGTTTCGGAAGGCATCACAAGCCCTCCTCTGGACGATAAATCATCCAGCTTTGCAACTGCCTCCCCTCCAAGCTGTGTTAGGCTAGCCGACATATCGACATCCTTCAGGTCTCCGCGTGACTGGATGTGCTTCAAGTACGAATTGCCCAGACAATTGACGACATCTCCATGATTTTGGTGGCCATTCGGGATGAGGCGCAGTGCCTCCTTGTTCAGCAAGATCGAGTTGTCGAGGTCATCGAGGTTCCCCTGTGATTGAAAGCGGCGCCATAACGCAGCACCCAGCGTGTGCAATATGTGAGGATGGTCGAAATAACCATACGGAGGCACATATGCATGCTGCTCAAGGCCCTTCAATAATTCGTCGAGTTTGTCTAGAGCCTCTGACTTGATGGTTTCGTAAAATCTGCATATGTTCGCAATGACATCTGCAGTTTGGCGCTCCCGGCTGCCGTCATAATTAATCTCAGCCAGTAGAGGCCAGATTTCTCCGACAATGGACTCATCATAGCACTGTCCATGGCGAAACAATAATGCCTGAGCCAGGAGTAGCAGCGTCGCAGGGCGGTTTGCGTGATCGGAATCAAGCAAGCCGAGCGCTTCTCGATAGAGTGCAATGGGGCTGCTGAGCTCAGAGTATTTCCCATCGACCTGACACCTGATGAGTTCTGTTGTGGCAAGGTTGAAGAGTGCGGTGGTGCGATCAGAGGAGTGGGGGTCACACTCCTCTAGGGCAGATTGGAAACGTCCAACAGCATCTTCAACGCATCCCTTCTCAGGTTCGTCGTGATGAGCATAAAGCGCCTTGAACCCAAGATTTGTCTTCTCTTCAAATTTGGACTTTTCCTACGCGCAGCATACAATTAGCGACACCGAGAGCAGTCCAACCACCGTATGTCAGCCTTACATGGAGACTCGAACGGGTTTCAAAGTCCGAAAATTGTCGTCCCATAGTAACCAGTACTGAGGAATTAGATCGTGCATTCCCAAGAGGTATCCTGTGCTCTTGGCTGGCCATAACCATGAGACCATACGGGAAGGGTTATGGAACCTACTGTGAATACCGCCAGTCACATTCATGGTATCGATTGAATGTTTTATGGAGATTTCTCGGGTTCCCAGAGTAGAGCCCAGCTGGAAAACGCCACAAATTGTGAGATTGACCTGCGGATCAGCAGGTCTTGGGAATGTGAGTTTCATACTAACAGAATGGGGCGATAAAGACATACAGCACGATCTCCTCGTCCCATTCCACGATTTTCGCAGGTGACTTATTTGTGGTCCTTCTCGTCATTGTCTCCGACTGGAGAAGGATACATACCCCTGCATCGATATGCTCCACGTCAAAGCTTTCAAGCCGCATATCTGAAAAACAGGATACCTCAGAAGAACAACATGGGCAAACGTTATACACACTTGTAATAACGAGTCGTGAATTGTCACTTGGAGGCGATGAGGAAGCCTGAGTGTCCTCAAGGTCGCGCGTGTCGCATTTGTCGTTGGCTCCCTCATTGGACTCAGAAGTGGGCTGACTTTCGCTATCGATCCCGTCATGAGCTAACGCGTGTGTATCACGAGTACTCCCTCTATTAAGTAGCCCGGTTATTGACCCGAACGTAGAAGATAAAATAACTCACTCGTTGCTTCGCAAGTAGACGACATCTAGCGAAAGTTAGCAACAGACGTAGTGAACGCCACAACAAACTACTTGCTGTGTTCAGAGTTGGAGTTACACGTGTATTCTTTCTCTAGAATGACACGGAGAGTGTTTTCGTTCATTAGGTCCACAAGTAATAATCCCTATGGGCATGCTAAGTAATAAATAAATAAACGTAGATACAACGACACACCTTTTTTTCGTGCATTTCAATCCAGTCGTTGTCATGAGCGACGGCCACGCCGGCCTTGCGATTCTGGCGAAGGAGTTTAATAGAGTATACGGTGATACATGTATTAATACGCAAACCTTTTCCAATAGGATGCGGTTGATTATGTCCAAAGCGTGATGGGGCTGAATGATATCAGATCATGTGAGCATGATACTTCCAATCCTTGCATGTGGACAGACCTGAGATAAATCTTGATGCGGGAATTCCTGGACCTCTGTCCTCGATTCGTGTTGATAAGCACTCGGTCGGGACATGACAACATGACTCACTCTTTTGAAACAGCCACTCCCGAGACCTTAGAATCGATCGCAGTGTGGCGACGACACGAGTGAACCGCCCGGGCTCTGTACTCTCCAACTTCTGTACCACAGGGAGCCAATCCCACCTTACCGTCATTTTGAAACCTTTGATGAACACAGTTTGGTTTTCACAGCAGTTACCACCGGGGCTCTGGCCGTGATCGACGTTAAACTGGTATTCCCATTTGTACGAGATGGCACCATTATGATCTGTGGGGTGGACAAGAATAATATCCCCAGAAGGGCCCTCATAGAACGAGCCCAAGGTCCAAGTTTTTGTTCTGTACACGGTGGTCACCAAATAGAGGGATTCCCGCCTGGCCTCTCTGCACCATTGGAGTGCGTTCTGGAAGACAAGTTCCCGAAGGGGCTCGAAATACTCCTCCGCGACCTCGGAGACGAGAGCACCGTCTGGGAGAATGAGAATGGCACCCGCCTTGGAAATTGCAGTGAATTTGTAGCCATTCTGAATCCTAGCAACGTTAGGCCCATGACCATGTACAGTTTGAAGCAAAGGTACCCCTGATCCTCCAGAAGCCGCTTGACACCAGTCGTGAATACTTTGTCGGGATCAAAGGCTTTGCGGATGGGTGGCTCAGGGAATTGAAAAGCTTGAGTGGAAGTATTCGTGGATCCACTGCCAGTGTTGATCCCAAGAGTGATTTTTATGTTGAAAAGCACGTGAAATTCACCGTGCGTGTCGACATAGCCAACGTCCCCGACTTGAAAGCCTTCATCGAGATAAGGCTGGCTGAGTCTGCTGTTTGGCCCCGGAATGCGCAAAGGGTAACCAACATTCTGTCGCAAGTTGGTCGCGTATATGTGCTGCGGTGGAACGCTATCCATTCCGTGGAACAAGTTCGCGGATGAGATCTAAATCAGTACCACTCAGTGGTGGCAGCGTTCGCGTCTCAAACTACTCATTAAACCATCACCCAGTAATGCAAATACCCCTTCTTCTCACTTTGGTCTTTCCGTTGCTCGCGTCAGCATCGTTCGAGGCCCAAGAAGTTTTGTCACCTCTACTCATGAAACAAGAATCTGTCAAGGACTCGGTATTCACGCCGGCAACAACCAACAAACCCAGCCTTGCTGATCTCCTCACCATCGAGTCATCCGCGAGCATCTACTTTTCTTATGCGCGAGAAACAGAGATCTCGAAGGAATTCAGTGTGACCGACACCCAATGGACTTTACTCGTCCCAACAAACAAAGCTGTCATGGCTCTCCAGAGGAAACCGTACGTGCATTTCTCGTCGTGCCCCACGTACGATGACCATGTGAATGTAGACATCAAGGACCTGCTTCCATTGACTCGGGGGTTGAGATGTCTGAGAAGCAATTTGATGAACAGTCCAAGCGGAATGTCGAGCGTTGGATTGCAGCACACATCATTCCCGTGAGTCACGTCACCAATGTGAAGCTTGTCTGCGCTCGCTCATGCGATACCAGTTCCATATCTCGCTTTCCGATGCCCCAGTCACGTATGATACGTTTTTGGACGGCAAATCCGTTTCTTTTATTCCTATCTCTGGCGGGAAGAACTCGCCCGACTGGTCAAGGGTCGCACTTGAAGACGATGTGCATATCATTGGGATGAAAGAGGTGAGAAGATTCCCATGTTCTGGTTGGCCAACTGATGTCGTGAAAGGGAGAGAACGGCGTGATATATATGATCGATGGCACTGTCAAGTTTGACTGAGAAGACGTGGACCTTGGATCATCTAGGATAGCATAACGGAACGCCAGTTCTGAATGCATAAATGACCTTGGCAGACGAGAAGCGCCTTGCCTGAGACTGTTTTAAGCTGTGCTTTCGGTTGTTTGCTGGGGTGTTCGAAGAACTGCCTGACCCTTTGGCTTCTTTCGTATATCCACGCAGTCTTGACCTGACCTAAATCCGACCGATTAGAGACAAGCAATCATGCGATCGTGTTTACAAAAGCGTGCGTTCTACTCTACACCGTCCTCAAATGGCTACCGCTACAGGCGTCAGCTCCCGGCACAAAACCACAGGCGGTGATAGCGATGGAGTATATATGCAAAGCACATGACCATCACAGACGCCCCTCCACCGCATCTTACCACTCGCCGTCGAATCCAATGAACCCTGGTTGTTGTCGCAATCAACAATCGCACTCGTACGACGACCAACAGACGTACCAGTCAACAAAAACACGGGAAAGTATCGCTTCTTCTCCAACTTTCCACACCAATTCCACGCGCTCGTCAACCGCCCGTCGATACAGCTCCCCGCATCGAAAAAGTTGTCCGCCCCAGAACCGTCAAAACCATGTCGGAAAAAATCCGAAAGGATCTCCCGTATACAATTTTCGATTGACCCAAACTCGTCTTCGATGTAGGCACGCAACGTAGGCTTGTCGGAGAGACTGGGTATTTGGGAGAGGGTATTGCAAATCGGAAGGAGGATGCGGTAGATTTGAGAGTATTTATCTGTAGTGAATCGATCAGGACGTTATCGCGACATGACGAGATTCCGTGTTACCGATGAACATCAACGCGTTCGGGACGTTATGATCGCCCATGTGGATGGCAGACGAACCCACCCAGGATCCAACGCTTTGCTGCGCGCGCTGAAGGATCGTGTGCATCATGCGCAATGTTTTCGGGGCAGCTTGAACTCGGTTGAGACCTTGACCCGTGTCACGGAGGCGATAAGAGACGGTCTCGGAAAGCAAGTCCTGCTCGGCGAGAGACCACAGTCGAAACATATCTATACACCATCGTGAACACGCATTTCACTCGAAGACGTGCAAGAGGACCTACCATGCAAAATCTCACGCCAGAGCGTCAGACTTTGGAGCACAAAACTATATTGCTTCGCGTGGTCATGACTGAGCCTTGCACCGTCCCTACCACTCCGAATTGCCAAACTGTGTTTCGATTCCTTGGCTTGCGTAGGGTGAAAGTACGTCTTGAGATAATGAATCATGCGGTCGCATGGATCACGATTCGTCCTCAAGAAAGCATGATTGTCCCCAATGCTATAGAGACATTGACGAACTTGTTCTTGGTTTAAACCCTCACGATGGTAACGAGTAGCAAGCGTTTCGATTGCTCGCTCCTTGTTTTTGATATCTTTTTGAATGTCGCGACGGGTTCGACCGTCAGCGTATATTTCCTTGGTTGCGACGGATACGAGGTCATCACGAAGAAGCTCTAGGGCGCCACGCTCCTCCAGCACGCTGTACACCGTTTTGATGGACTTGACACAAGAGAAGCTGAGCATGTCTTTTACCTCGGGCGATTGGCTGTCCTGTAAACCACCTGTTACCCGTCGTCCAATCAAAGAGATGATATCCACGCTCACCTGAAGCAGGTAGATTAGCTTCCCGTACGTCGTACGCATCTTGTCGGGGTTCACGATCTTGTGCCGCCGTCCAAGCTCGAATATCTGCTGGTAAAAATCTGCGTTCAACTGGAAATCCCGGTCTGTAAAGAGTTCCTGCCCAAGCTTGTAGTCGGACGATAACACCAGCCCGGACAAAATCGCACACAGTTCGCGAATCTGATGAACAATTCGCTTTGATTTCGAAAGACCAAATCCGAGGGTATCGATTTTATCGGTATATTCCGAGACTTGAAGTGCGGCCTCGAGGAGGCGGAGGTATTTGCGCTCACCGAGCGTTAGACGAAGTGGAATGTACTTGGCGCGTTCGACGAACCACTCGCCGACGGCGCTACCGACGGCAGGCTGAGCACCGAGGAATTCTGTAGACGGGACCGTTGTAGACTGGGCAGCAATCTGGTCGAGTTCTGCATCCGAATCGTCCTCCATCTCGACGTCTGCGCCGACCTGAGATTTGAACTCGGATCAGAAAAAAAAAGGCACATCGACATAAAACATAACAAGCCTCGTCCGGTTTACCCTCGCTGTCCACCGTGCCTGTCGTCTTGCTGGCAACCCCATTCTGCTTGTCCGCGCGCATTGTCGATCCCGAGATCGACGTTACGGTGTGCTTCTTCCGTGTTCCCTTTCGATGCTGAGCGGCAAAACACACTTCACAGTAACTGTCCCCGCATTCATTACATGACAACTGTGCAGGCTGGTCTGACCAGACGAACTCCGTCAGACACATCGCCTCACCCGAGCAAAGAACCGCTACTCACCCTCGCATTCAACACAAAATCCCTCCGCCGTTTGTCGATCCACAGATTCTTCGTCCCAGCCCTCTGCCGCAGTCGTCGGCGCATCTAATTCTTGTTGTTTAAGCCCTGGGTGTTCGAGTGTGTCATGACGGTCACTGAGAATGTTTTCGAGTGAGAACGTGGCGCTGCTTTTGGCCGGCTTCGTGTCGTTCTCTGTAGCTACGCTATTGGAAGGTGCGTTTCCAACCATTATGTTTGCACCAACAACGCAGACTTTTGGAGCAAGTTGGGAAAAGTGTGGTGATAGAATTCTCCAAAAACCATCCACTCGTAATTGTAACTGTCACACAGGCGGCCGCGTGTACGACATGCTCGTGTACGACCTTGAAGATCAATGACACACCACAGCGAGTATGACTAGCATTCGGCTTCTAGTTGGCAAAAAGATACGTCCGCTAACGTAGCGAGTGATTATCTGCGTTATAGTACACGTGTAAGAGGGGATGTAAGTAAGAAATATGTCATGATTGCTGAGGTAGCCTCAGGCAATTATCTAGCAAGGTTGATGTGCATTCTGTCACTCTGCTCAGACCATCATGCGTCCACCATCTATCCGTCCTTCCCAATCCTTCTCCTCCCAGCCTTCAAATTCTGCGGCATCGCCGACGGCTTCATTACTGTCGGGTAACTTCGAGAGTAAGGCCTGGCGTGAGGAATTCCGCGCCGAGTCAAACATCTTGACAGCCGGCGGAGAGCGACTAATCGACAGATCGACTAGTGACGGTGGCGATCGCCTATGCTTGTGCCGGGACCTGGCGCTGCCATTGGGTGGGTAATCATGCTCAACCACCGGCGTTCTCGGAAGTGTCATCGGCGAAGACGATCCGGATGTCAGTGACTTTGGTTTGTTGTCCTCAGTACCAACGAGTGTCTTGGCGTCTCCCTCGGACGTTGTCACTGAGGTAGCTGACCGAGGGCATTGTTCGATGTCTTGTGGTGAAGTATCATCGTCATGGTCACAAGAGTTGAACAGAGGCTCGCGATCTGGAGAATCAGAATCTCGAAGTGAGGAAGAATGGGGAAGGGGAGCACTGGTGGATGCTTTAACGATGGAATCGATCAACCAAAACTGCACGATGTTCATGAAGATGGGGAAGATTCCCATAACACTAGGAAAATTACGTCAAATTTGCTCAAGGAGTGGCAGAGATTACACACAATATCACTTGGACGGATTCCCCATTGGCCCAGCGGAGTAGCCAGTCGCCTATACTGGATATACCCGGCCAAACGGCGAATATGGCAACCACGAGGAGCTTCATGGTAGTGATGGAAAAGACGTATACGGCAGTCTGACGGATCCAGTATGTGACTGAAGGGGGGCTACCATACTGTCCCGTTTTCAGGCCTTTGATGCAGAGTTTCTTTGAAAGTAACCAAGTTAAGCCCTGTAGCACGAGGTAGATCAAACCGATCCCTTTGAGTCCGAACGGTCAGAATGAAAGTTCTATCAAAAGTCCAGAGACATGCCTGGTATGGTATCAAGAAGAATGTTGAGAAAATAGTATGTGCATGCATTTCCGGCCGATTGGTGTGATCCGAGGTCGGATATCACTACGTTGAGGCCATGAACAAACATCTGCCCCAAGACTTGTTTCGAAACGTCAAACAGCCTGTGGCACCAATGTCGGTCGTTATTCGTTATATCGCTGGGGAATGGTCGGCAACGTACCAAATGTTCCAAGGACGCTTCTGGGCTTCTCTATGCCTCTTGTAGACGAGCGAAAGCACGGCAAGAACGCCCATGAGGGCTTGAACGACCTAAGTACGACATGGGCCGGACTTGAAATGTATACGGGGGTAGTAGACTTACTAGGGCAGTGGGACCGAGGAGCTGACATGACTGACGGTCAAGAGGTAGAACGTCCAGGCCCTTGTCAATAATTCTTGCGAACGGCCCGATCATGATCTCAAAGTAAGTCTTGTCTATGAATGAGAACGCGAGCTCGACGAGCTGCGGAGTCGCAGGGCACGACAACGAGCTAGTCAAGAATAAGATGCCCTCCTGTCCCCGTAAAACCCAAAGAAGTATAACATTGATTGCTGACATAATCTCTCCACGACTACTACAGCAATCGAAACTTTTGTAACGAATATCCTAGTACCATGAGCTCGTTTTTTGGTAGGTCATCCCCAGCACCGGTCGCCCAACCGAATCAATATCAACGCGTCCCAGACGGCCTGCCCGCTGGACTGCGGCCAAATCGACCAGGATATGACCGCAAACCACCGCCCCGCACGAGTATGAAGTACGCACCTCATCTTCTTTATGAACAGTCAACGAACGATACATCTCAGCTATGCTGTCGTGGGCACGCCAAACGAGGCGCTTGCACTCAAGAACTGCGTCATCGTCCATCCATCCGACTTCCCTCATGGGGCGCACGTCATCGTGAAAGGAAGATACCCCATCACGACTTGGTACGCGCTACCCGTTTCCGGTCCATTCTGTTACTTATCCTAGCAAAGCCACGACACATCAGGGACAATACTACCAGGCACAATGGGGGCCTCCATGTCAATCCGAATGTGGATGGAACTCTCTCTCAGCGGTGACGAGGTCACCGTCGAGTTTCTTCCCGAATCACCGCCCTTTTTACAATCGATCGATTTTGTCGCAAGCTTTTGGAAAAAGAACTACGAGAACCCTGTGCCTTATGATCAGGACGAACTGATTTCGAAATTCTTGAATGCGTACAACAACCTCGTATTCGCCCCCGGGGGAATTCTTACGGTGGATTTCAAGGGTGATAAACTGAAATTCACGATTGCGTCATTAGGCATAGCCGAGCTTCTTGACGAACAGAAAGGTGGGGGCCGGAGAAGCCACTCGAGGAATATAGAGATGGGTATATTGATGCAGACTACGGACATCACAATCATAAAGGAGGGCGGTAGTCCGATGAAAATCAAGGCGAGCGCAAAGAGGTATGTTGAAGCTGTCGAGCGACTAATTTGCCCTCATGTCCGCCCTCAGAGCCGCCACCAACGCGATCATTGCGCCAAACTTCAAATTTGAGGATATGGGTATTGGTGGTCTTGATAAAGAGTTCAATGATATCTTCCGTCGAGCTTTTGCTTCGCGGGTTTTCCCTCCAGCTCTCGTCGAGAAGCTCGGGATTCAACACGTGAAAGGTTTGTCATCTAGCTTGACTACCGATCGGTCCACTCGACAGTCATGCATTCGACAGGTATCTTGCTACACGGACCTCCCGGAACGGGTAAAACTCTCATCGCGCGCCAAATCGGGAAGATGTTGAATGCTCGGGAACCCAAGGTAGTGAATGGGCCCGAAATTCTGAACAAATATGTGGGTGCTTCTGAAGAGAACATTCGTAAGCTTTTCGAAGACGCCGAGAAGGAGGTGAGTTCCTCACCACTCTACCCGCGGACCGATACTGATCCCGATCGCCGTAGTACAAAGAAAAGGGTGATGAAAGTGGTTTACATATTATCATTTTCGATGAGCTGGATGCTGTCTTCAAGCAGCGTGGCTCAACAAATAGTGGAACTGGTGTCGGCGACACTGTTGTGAACCAGCTTTTGTCCAAGGTATGTTAGATCGTTGTTTGAATGTGCGAATGCGCTGAACCTGGTTTCTAGATGGATGGTGTCGACAGGTTGAACAACATACTTGTCATCGGAATGACAAATAGGCCGGACATGATTGACGAAGCACTGTTACGACCGGGTCGTCTCGAAGTCCACATGGAAATTTCGCTTCCAGATGCAGAGGGCCGGCATCAAATCCTTCGTATCCATACGACCAAGATGCGAACCAATAAAGTGATGGATGGTGATGTCGACCTTCACGAGCTGGCACAGCTCATGAAGAACTATTCTGGTGCTGAGATAGAGGGGTTTGTCAAGAGCGCGACGAGTTATGCATTCAACCGACATGTCAAGGTTGGGACCTTTGCGGGCATTTCAGACGACGTGGAGAATTTGCGGGTGAACAGAAGTGACTTCTTCCGCGCGCTAGATGAAATTAAGCCGGCATTTGGTACTTCTGAAGAGGAGATCGGAGAAGTGATCCAAAATGGAATAATCGAGTATGATTCGGAGGTCCACGTGCGTCGTGAAGCGCTTCTGCTTCAGACCTACTGATGAGTCTCTTGTAGGAAATTCTGGAGAAAGGGAAGCTATTTGTGAACCAGGTTGCTAAATCTGAACGGACACCGCGGGTCAGTGTCCTTCTGAGCGGTCTACCTGGGTCTGGCAAGACGGTCTTGGCCGCAACGATTGCATGGCGGTCGGAATTCCCGTTTGTGAAAATTATCTCCCCCGATCGGATGGTTGGCTATTCGGAGGGACAGAAAATTGCTGCTATCACGAAAACATTCAATGATAGCTATAAGAGCCCGCTAAGTGTCATTGTTGTAGACAGTTTAGAACGCCTGTTAGGTATGTTCGCCGTGATTTCACTCGAATGGACATTGATATGGCGACCCTGTAGATTGGACATATTTGGGCAGTAGATTCTCGAATGCGGTTCTTCAGGCATTACTCGTACTCATCGCACGGAAACCTCCCAAGGTCAGGGTCGTTAACTGTGGCTGTGTGACAGATCCTGAGTATCTGGATTATAGGGTCGCCGCCTCCTGGTGCTCGCCACGTCGTCGCTAGGCCAACACATCACGGACCTAGGGTTCTCAGAGGTGTTCGATGCCTCCATCAAAGTACCTCCCGTCTCGCACCTTGGACAACTCGAGGTCGTATTGAGATCGGTGGAATTGTTTGTTGACGAGAACGAATTCCGTGACACCCTCCGCCAACTTGCTAGCGCCGGATTTCCGCGGAACGCGTCCGAAGCGGAGACGCCGACGTTACCGATGTTGGTCGGGATCAAGAAGCTGTTAAGCATTATCGAGATGGCGAGGCAGGAACCTGAGAGCGTTGGACAGCGACTTATGAATGGACTATTTTGATGCGACAGTGCTATTTCTGTACGTCGGATTTGTACACTAGTTTCTCTGCATAGCTGGTCGACCCACTGTACCATGTACCTCACTCCACGTCTGTATGACCCTCCTGGAGTCTCCGGAAGGAGCCCGACATCACCCGGAAAGGCATGTTATTCCCACATCCCTTGAAGTTAGAGACGCTGAGGAGTTCTGGTGTTGACCTTGTTGTGACCTTGTACTAAGTACATGATTGGCACTGCGTCAATATTCGTGCTATAGCTTACCACACTCCCTACTCGTCGTCGTCACACCTCTCACATACACGATCCCATGTCTACCATAGAGATCATCCAAGATCCTCCCTATCTCTCCCCACTACCCCGTTCCGCATCACAGCCAAAACCCAAAGGTATCCTCAAGAATGCCGTCCCCCAACCAGCCGGACAACAGCAGCAGTCCGTCCCCGTTGACCACTCTCAGCGCCCTATCTGACGTTTCGCGTGTGTCGGTGCAGCAGTTTGCAATGGGACGAGGCCAACATTGCCCTGACAGAGATCCAGAAGGACAGTCTCATGAAGATCACCGAGCCAAAGACGCCCTACGTTCGGTACAACGCCGAGACAGACGAAGTCGAGGGAGGTGTGTCGTCTACTGCGGTGTGCGGTGCCGCTGACGACGATACGGCGTTTGTGTTTGGTGTAGATATACCCGACCTCCATCTCGGTGTACGTGCGACCTCTCCGAGCAGTGTGAGCTCGAGAGCGGAGTCGCCGACGAGCATGATTGTGTCTGGTCCGTCTTCGCGTCGCGCGTCTCTGTCCAGCGTGGGCAGGAACTCGTCTGGGCGGTCTGGGAGTGCGACGTCGAGCCGGAGCACGTCGTTTAATCTCCCCAACGAGGCGCGGGGCGATATCAGACTCGGTTCGGCTACGGGAGAGTCGGGGGATGAGATCGAGGGAGAAGAGATGGACGAGGAAGGTAGGAGTTGACTCTTTTGGTTTTATGTTGGTTGGTGTTGGGTGCTGATCGGGATGGGCAGCTGCTGCGAAGCACGCTGCGTTTGTGAGAGCGCGTGGAAGGCACTATTCGAATGAGGCAGAGGCAATGAAGGTATGGAACAGAATCTGTGGCGATGATAGGGTGAGTGTTGGCTGACGGGCCACACTTTGACAGCGGGCTGTGGCGCTTATGGACGAGGATGAAGAGGATGAAGACGTAGGCAAAGAGGGAGGCGAAGGAAATGCTGGTGCGGAGGAATTCGAGGCTGATGATTCACAAATTCCTGATGAGAACCAAGGGGATCTCGTCAACGGCGATATCCACAAGGAGTGATCTGCCCGTGCTCGACGTTCATACTGTGTTGCCGATTGAAAGTTTTTTGCTGGGGACTAGTCAGACTCAGAGAAGAGTCAATTTATTTCGTTGTTCGTTTGCTCCATCTACGGTGGACGCAATTTTTCACGGTTTTGACATCCGGGCGATGAGCTTGTTTTCTTCGTTATAATATTACAGCGCGAACCGGTGTGTTGGATTGAGGTGCTGAGACGCTGGTCAAGGTGACTATATTAATATCAATCTACTGTTGCTAGCCATGGCAGCCTCCAAGGACATCAAACACGTGATCCTGATCGGACATATCGCTTTACGATCACTGATACGAGACAAAAACGCAAGATTAAATGTCTTTGTAAAAGGAAAATTTTCAAAATCGACTCACAAAGACGCATCCCGAGTCCGTCCGCGACGCGATAACCCATCGACTGGCATCATGGCAGACCACGCCTCAGGTAAAGGTCTCCTCCTCAAGGCAGACGTCGTCGCAGCGACTTTTCGGGACGAAGTCAAGGCATCTTTAACGGGAGCGTCTCGCGTGCCCACGCTGGTTGGTATCTTGGGGACGTCCGCCGCACCGAGCAAGTTTTATGCCGAGTTCACGCGAAAGCAGTGTGACGCGCTCGGGGTGCGGTTTGTCCTCAAGACGGTCGGTTCGGCCGAGAGCGCTGAGCGCGACGACGGGGAGGGCGTCGAGGAGGCGATCATAGAGGCAAACGAAGATAGGGACGTAGACGGTATCATGGTGCGTCGCGGTGTGGATGCGTTTTTGAGGTCTGGATTGATGGTATGTTTAGGTGTATTACCCGATCTATGGCGGACAACAGGTATGTGTCATTAGAACATTGTTCGGTACGCTCGTCAGGAACCGTGTTTAACGTGGAACCGATGACCACAGGATCATTACTTGCAACAGGTAAGGCACCAGGTTGTAAATCTACCTCTCGTTCACATCCCCTTTCAAAGATCGTCTCGCCCTTGAAAGACGTCGAGGGCCTCCATTTCAAGTTTCACTACAACTTATACCACAAGTAAGATCGCCACTTACTTTATTTCTTTGTTTGCTCATCCTGTCGGCATCGTACCGCATAGTATCCGATTTATAGAGCCGGTGTCTCTCACGTTATCTGTTCCTTCGTCCGTACCGAATATCCCAGTCAAGGATGATGTTCCCCCTCCCGGGATGGTCAAGTCCATCCTACCATGTACACCCCTTGGCGTCGTCAAGTGCCTCGAACACATCGGGGCTTACAACAAGATCCTCACATACGGAGACCGCGCCTACGGGAAGACAATGACCGTCATCAACCGGTGGGAACGCACAAGACACGCCGTTTCCCTGAAACTCACGCACACCATTTTACCATCTCATAGATCAGAGGTCGTTGGTAGGCCACTCGCAGCGTTATTGGCCAATGACGGCGCACGCGTGTTTTCCGTTGATATCGACTCCATTCAGGTACGACGTGTGAAAGCGGTCCCGGGTTTCAGGGCCATTTGGTCGTAGCTTACCGTTTGACGATAGGAATATACAAAACGACCTCGGGCATCACCGGAAGTGACCCGGAAATACCTTCCTCATCACGTCGCTCACCCAAGCCAACTATCACTTCAAGAATGTCTCGCACTCTCTGACGTGGTTGTCTCAGCTGTTCCAAGCGCGGAATACAAAGTCAAGACAGAATGGTTGAAAGAAGGATGCATTGCCGTGAACGTAGCAGCCGACAAAAACTTTGAGAAAGACGTCAGGGACAAGGTAACGCTGGACATCTGGCGTAGTGTGGTGGGCATCACTCACACACGCGGCCAATACCTTTGCAGGCGTCAATTTACCTCCCTGCTGTCGGGAAGGTTACTATTTTGATGCTCCTCCGGAACCTGTACGTATTTTCAGGACTTGTCATATGAATGACGCCGTGACAGAGCTATCTTCGGATTTGTTTATCAGCATGCGCCTTACGCTTTATAAGGATGTTCCGGCGGCCGCTTTAGAGTCGGCGTAAAAGGGGGGAACCCGCGTGGTCCCAATTCCATTACAACGCCGATATTTACACCATTAGGAGGGGAATTACCATTGCGACGCGCGTTCCACTAGAGAATGAAGTGAATTTGGTCAAGGGAAGTAGATCACCCCGACGAGTATCTAAAGTCAAGCTGTAAGAAGTGAAATAGTGAAGTCCATTACGCTGCTATTTGGAGAGTGTGTCGTTCGTGTTTGGTGTGTCGATTTCTTTGAGATGTTCATTATGGGGAAAGCTGGGCGTGACCGGAGTGGCTATTCCTGACGCGTCCTCTGCCAGGAATCTCACACGTTGTCGGTGGAGCTGGAAAGATGTCAACGGACGCGCAGAGCGATCTGAACTTGAGCCAAAAACATACCTGAGGGAGCTTGGGAATGATGGCGAGAACGATTAGTGCTGTGAGATTGACAGCAAACAACCAAGGGTTGTAATTCGTGTAATGTGTTGAGGCGAGGAAGCTGTGGTAAAGTCACAAAACCCGCTACCCAGGGCTGTGGTGGAAACTCACAGCAGTATTGGTGCGGTGATAAGCCACTTCTTCGAAGGGGTATACTGTGCGCCATCGTCGATTTGTTCCCAGAGCGTGAGATCATCGTATGCGCCGGCATGCAGTTCGTTATCGAATGGGATGCCAGTCACCCAGTGGAACATGAGATACGACAACTGGTGGAAATGAGCACTGCGACACCCATGAGTAGAGGATGGGAACTCACTGCGAGGTATATCAAGTTGACGAGAGTCCAGCTGATTTGCTGTATCATTCCCGGGATGGTGTCGATGATAATCTTGCCTGTGAAGACGAGAACGACGTGGATTAACCAGGCACCTACGGTATTGAGTTGAGGTACAGGAAAAAAATAGCCTCTTTAGATGCGCACGTACCTTTTGCATTGACCCAGTTCGCGTTGATGTTGACGTATGCACTTCGGTCAAGTAATTCCTCGACCCGACCCCCGACTTCTTCGACCTTGACGAAGCTACCACCTCGCTTGCGACCCTTGAGGCCATTGTTTTGGTGTGGTAAAGAGAGTTGTGGAAGTTTGATGGTTGGCGGGGTACTCATGGTACAGTAGTCGAATTGAATAGCGGTGGCTTCTCCGCAGCAAACGACGGGCTTACAGTCTACCCACGTAGACTTAATGTAGTACCTACTCAAACCAAACACGTCCAAATAACTCGTTGTCGTTGACACACCGCCACAAATCGCTCTACCTTTTCAAGGTAATCCGACTTTATCGATCCTTTACTACAAGCACTATATTGAAGCTTCAAAATCGTGTCTTCATATGGATTACTTGTGGACGAACGTTCTTGGTCGTCATTCCTCGCCAATGTTTGTTTTGGATCGCGCCCTGTCCCAACATCCTTCAGACAACAACCGCTAAAAGACATTTCGACGCCTTACTTAAGTAAGCTGTACCATCTACTCGTAGATGCGTACCTTTTTCTGCCTCTCTTTGTCCACAACTCTACGTCAGCGTACGCCTCTTTCCCACTCGATTGGGCGCCGGGGCCGTTCCCACAAGCGGGGTAGGAACACCTATCTTCCAACCTAACGACTTGCCTACGGGAGATGAGTCCTCATATGGATACTCTGGTGGCCGACGTCGTGGCGCTTTGGTGTACGGTAATTTTTCCGTGCAACGTTCTTGTCTTCATGGTTCTCTTCACGTTAGACCATTCTTAGTAGATTTTTCTAGTATCTGTGTCTCGCTAGAATGGTCTCGCTGTATCTCTTCATGTCAAGAACTACTCAGAAGATAGTTTACTGTAGCCTGAGGCAGTTCTCAAGTGAGTCTTCCTGCCTCTAAGGTGGCTCAAAACGTATCGAGTTCCACTTGTCACAAATCTGATGTGTAATGATCAATGTACGTGTGCCCCAAATATTGTCTGCTATTTTCTAATCACGGTTGTTTGACGTACCATCATCATTGAAGAGACCCATATGGGCATTTCGAGTGTTATCACCAGTCCTAGTGCGAAGAGGTGGGTCACACTGACTCATGCAAGGCGTTGAGATACTAAGTGGCCCAGTGAGCGCGAGAGTAAGGAAAGAAACCAAATTTTTGGAGATCAGGGTAGAAATTGAAGTTGTGAAAGCATGGAAGGTAGGTGTGCTTGCTGGGGTGACGACTTCCGGGCTCAATTCCGAGACAAACAGACTGTCTTGCCCAACAAGCTAAAACCATCAGTTGAAAACAGGATGTGATATGAGATATCACGTACCAGAGATGAGACATACCAGCCGTCGAGATATGACAGTGACTGTCCCGTTTCGGGCTCATGGTAGAGAGCTGAGCGCGAGAGAGTCGGACCCAACATGACGGGTAAGGAGTGCTGTGACCTGGGCCCAATCCTTAGGCAACTAAAAAGGACAGTGACATTTGTCAGGGATTATCAGGGAGGTCACAAACGTGGGCTGGCATCATGGACCCAACGTGATTGGGAACGCCGAGGACGGCCGAGGTAATCGTCTTGATATTTCTTACTCACTACCATGGCACCTCAGATCGCATTGCTTGTGTAATTACTGCTGGTGGGTCCGTGAAACCCAATTACGTACATCTTATGTGGGATGCGCTGTTTCACTTAGTCCAGGAAGACAGTCGCTTCCACCTCTTGTTCACTCGTCATACCACTGGTGAAACAATCCTTACACTCACCTGGCGGGGCGCTATAAATACGATGTACGTCTCCCTTCCATGCTTTTCACTGGCAACATTCTCAAAGCTTCATCCTTTAAATTTCCACCATGGTCCCCAAGTTCACTCTATCGCTTGC
This sequence comes from Zangia roseola, assembly GCA_038090095.1. Lineage (NCBI taxonomy): Eukaryota > Fungi > Basidiomycota > Agaricomycetes > Boletales > Boletaceae > Zangia > Zangia roseola. Next base: position 67,539 of record JBBPMD010000013.1, read on the forward strand.
ACTCCTGGCCACGGCATCCCAATGTTGGGCAGCGATGCCTCCAAGGATTCAAATTCGATCGCCTAACATGGCAACCGTCGTCCACCGGGGTTTGCCTATAGGTGTTTCCTGGTATGTCAATGCGCTGGTGTACGACCCGCCTCAGAAAATATTCCTGCTTACAGGATAGGCAATCTCGGCCGCGGAATCAGTTATATCGTTCATCTCAGTCTTGTGGCTTCGAACGGGGACGGTATGCCTCTCTCTCGGTTGCTTGGTATTGCGCATTGAGAAACATCGTAGCCAGAATATTATCTGGATCTACTGTGGTTGAAACTGGGGAGTTCCTTACTGTGGTTGACCTCCCCGCGGATATCCCCCCCCGGCTTGTGCGAGATTCTCAGTGAGTCTACCGGACAAGTGCCATTACGCTACTTGACTTTTTTTCAAGTGAATATTCCATTTGGTCTCACGGTTGCCAGGTCCGAGAGGTTTCTTGTTCAGTAAAATTGAAGATCCATCGCGAGTATTCGTGACTTCCGACCAACTAGTTTAACTGTTTACGTCATAAATTGTGCAGTATAATACTAGGTTATGCTGAAAGCACGTTTTGTTGTGACCACGGGTGCTACGGTAATTTGGGTTCGGCTCGAACTGGACCTATGATAGCATTATGGGCGAATTCGTGATCTCGACACAATATAAGCTACGAAAAAGTGAAGGGACAAGCGACGGAGTGCTGCTCGCGAGATAATCTACAAACCCATAGTCGTCATGTTTGTGGTCAACAGGACAGGTTGAGGACAGCACCGTCATATTGCAATTACCAGTGCGTGGGTAATTGGGAGTGGCACGTGATCCCTAGTCGAGGGTAATGACAAGCCTTGGACTGTCTATCATTGACATCCATGTTGTTGCAGTGGTGCAATCTGAAACCACTCGGACCTTCAAATCTGGCTGCTATACGGTTTTCATCCCCATGTAGGGTCCAAGCCGTCATTATTTTCCCGGCAGGCGCGAAGCCGTTTGCGAACTACCCAGATATCGTCGCGTGGGTTCTCTAACTTGAGGTGCATTGCCGAGACTGATGTGCACGATAGGCGTACAGAGCCAGACTCGTTCTTCATCGACGTCTACTTCAACGCGCATCCTGTACCTGGCTCTCAGGATGGGAAACAGAGGCTTAAGGCCCCCAACACACTTATTCCGACTGTGATTGCTTACTCGGGCGGTCAGACAGAGTTCGCGATTGACATGGGTACAGACGCACGTCCCTGTCTCTTGCTCTTCATCTCCTCAGACCTAACAGCCCGTTTTAGTTCGGGACGCGGCTGATGATTGTGCGCGGTGATTTTGCAAGTGTGTCCATGGCCATATACGGGCAAGTCTTGACGGACGCGGTTGGGTTGCCGACGTCGTATTCCCCAGGATCGCTCGAACTTGCTGAACCAATATCCATGTCACCGGCACTCGACCTCGCGAATGCGTCGGATCCAACTTGTCTGGCGAGACAACTGCTTGCTTTGGTCCCAGATGCTCCCTCGCTCAACCTCCTCATTTGCCTCATGTTCTGTCTAAAACCGCCGAATGACGATTGGGACCTCCCTGAATTTCCACATCTATACTCTGACTTGAGCGAGGAAGAGATGGATATCGACTTGGATTCAGCATTCCGTTGTTTGAGTCGTCCTGTGACTGAAGACATCTCGGTCGAATCTCTGCAGCGGTTCGCCGCAAAGGTTGTAGAGGCAATCGGTCCAATGGTCTGTAGTGAGCCTCTCCACTATATTGTCTTCCCGTCTGACGATCTCATACCGAGTAGGATGATACTCAAGCTTATCTTGTCTCCGGTATACTATGCCGCTCTGCCTCACAAAACCCGCATTTTGCGCAAGCGCTTATGGTTAGTGGTTCCGCATAAGATAATATGTGTGCTTATCCACGTTCTAGCAATCAATCAACTTGGAAAACGTGTTCGATGTTTCCAACCTGAGTGACGACGACACCATATATACCTTGCTGGACGCATCCACCAACCCTGATATATCCGAAATGCTCAATGTTGAGTGGTTCAAGGAGATGCTTCAATCCGTGGGGTCGTCGCCCATAGCCCGACGAGAAGTCAAAAGGGGTGCTCGACGGTTGGCGGCTCGACTGCGGGACTGGCAGGTATTCGAAGATGCATTGTCAAATCCGGAGGGCAACTTTACGGAATCTTGTCGGTTCTTAAAAGAAATAGGAACCGAAGAGAAATCGTTCGGAATTTGGTTGAATTGCATGACAATGCGCGGGGATCTCTGGGTGAGTTTGCGGAATGGACCATCCCGCAGTGATAGCCCGTTGGTGTCGTTTTTAGACCCACCGTTAACAACAATATCCCACGGTGATTTTCTCGCCTTTGTAAAAGTCTACATTGGTGTAGCATCAGTTCTAGCGGTTTATGCCTGGTCAGACAGTCTGCCAAACGACCATTGCCGAGAACGAGTTTTGGGAGTGCTGAGATTATGGCAGGATGTTCCAGGCTACCGCGAGGTACCTTCTCGCGCAAGTTTTTGTGAATTATATCTGATTATGATATATCACAGGTAGTCAATCATCTTCTCTTACTCCGCCAAATGACCTTCAGGCTGGAATGCATGACGACAGACAACGACCCGCCGGCTCAATCTGGCATACACGCGGAAAATATCATATTAAACCTCGTTAATGAACCGCGATGTTATCTCCGTTCAGAATTTGTCAAGTGCTTACGATCTTGGCAGCCATTCTCCCTGACGTATATCAATGAAAATGAGCGGATTCCATTGCACAGGGCGGCTACGATAGCCGATGACGGGGTGTTGGGTGCAGTAGAGGAACTCGTCCGAGCAGATTCCCCGCCATTCGACCTGGACCGGATACGCGGACTGCGGGTCGCTGTTACTCTCATTCTCAATGAATTTGAGGAAGACGAAGGTGGGGATTGGAATGTCATCGATACGGCATGGAGAGGAGGCATACAGGGAATGGTGTTCCATGTTATAGATATTGTGGCCTCCGTTGGCCAAGAACTCAAGAACCTGTGTTCTCTCAACATGGTACAGCCACGAGACTCGGGAATGGTAGAGCAACTATTGTGGCTTTCTGACGAACTACTGCCTCTTGTCATCCACCTCGAGCCTCTCTCGGCGACCACTAGCCGGACCATGCGCAGCCTTGTTGAGGCGCTTGTGGACATTTTTGCCTGTGCTGGCTTGGTTCTGCTGCAAACGCCGGTCTCGTCCTCGCTTGTGGTGGCCGGAAAGCGCGTCCGACAAACCTGTGTAGCCGTTCTCCGCAGACTTTGCGAATTACGGGGAATAGATTCCCCGAAGCAAGGGCCTGCGCTCTTCCTTCGGATACTCTTCGAGTATGGCCTCCGAGTGGACGATGCGAATCCTGTCCATCGTATTCGCCAGGCATACTCCCTTGTCGACGCCCTCATTCCCAACGCTACTCCAGAAGCGGCGGAATCAGATTCTAGATGGGTACTGTCTGTAATACCTCTCGTTCTCACCGACTTGGGCCCATTTTTCCGAGCCTTGGACGTCGATACCAGATTGGATTTTCTCGATCGCCTCATTTCTCTAGACAATGGAACCCTGAATGTCGGCGAGTGGTTGCTGGTAGAGGAACTGAAGCACATGGAAAAAGTTGCCAGGCTTCTCGGAGGCATGCGAGATCCACACCACATGATTGCGTTGTACGAAGTCAATCTCTGCCTTCAGTTCATCTCCAGACTCATGGACACCGGATCCGAGCATGCAGCCATATGCACCACTACGATCTGCTCTATAGCCGAGGCTAGCCGGGCTCTTACGGACACAATTACCTCTATGTTAAGTGCCCGTCTACACTCTGCCTACCTCGTTCAGATCACACAGATACTTGCCTCTTCCCCCTCTCTTGTGGATCCGACCCTCAGATTCGCAATCTGCCTCGCCCTTGTTCGTGCCATGTCCGTGGTAGAACTGGGAGTCGTTATCAGTGAGACGTTTGACACCATCCGAACTATGCTCTCCACCGTCAGCGAGGCCGAACTCGCCCCAGACCGTCTTCTATGGGAATTCGGACACTGCCTCTCCTCCATCGCAGGGACCGGGAACAGCATCGATTCACTCGACGTCCAAAGCGTGGTCCGCGCGCTCAACTGGCTCTGCGATAAACTCCCCGGTCCATCTGATCTACCCGGTCTCTCCTGGGATAAGTGGGACAAGCTCTGCGAGGTATTCCAGAACGGGGTGCTACCGGACATGTATCCCGCGTTGAAAGCCATCAAGGGAAAGTTGACACCACTTCCCGATTCGTCCATTCCGACGACGGTGATCCCGGACGGACACGTGCGCCCGCTGTCGCTGTCTGTTCAGGCATTCGAGGAGGTATTTCAGCCGCCTGCGACGGCAGCCCCGTGTACGCCGACGCGCAAGCCGAGGTTGCTTCCTCCCGGACAGGACCGCGACGTGCTGGGACTCGTAGCGCTGTCGCCGCCAACAGCGTTATTGAGGTCCCCTGCCATTTCAGGGTTGTCAAAGACGTATACCAAGAATGATTTTAGAGAGTTGAGACAGACGCCGTTGGCGAGGCAGAACACGAGCCGAATGCCGAGTTTGCATGTGGATGTGAGTCTGTCCGTCTCGTCTGGGAGGCCATGACTGAACGTGTTTGCTTCGCGCAGGAATTCGAGTTGAGTACCGTGACGTCGTCACCGCTCGTTCAGCCTCAGATGGATCCGAGCGCGATGGGAGTGCAGCCGTTTGGTCTCGGTGCACCGTTTGGCATGAGCTAGGATATTTTTTTGAATGAAGCTTTCTGTAGCCTAACATGCAAAAGAATCCATGAACACTACTGAGACACCTAACCCGAGCGAAACCAGGCTGCCACGCCCAACAGGTCGAAATCATCGGTTGAAAACAGGATTCAGTTCAGGTGACGACTGACGGAGAGGTGACTCAGAAGGGTCCGATGACATCTGCATCAGAAACGAGATGCGGCGGCGACTGCCCCATGGCCAGTCTGGATGTCTCAGGTTGATTCAACAATATGATGCGGGTAACTTGAATAATCGATAACTGTTTCACTGGACAGCAACACCGTGGTAAGTCACGGTTATTCACACCATCCGTCATGGCAGGCTGTTTCATTGAAGTAGTAGTACTCGTCATGCACAGTGGAACACACCCCGCTTACTACGCTCCGCCGGCAAACTCCAAGTGCTATAAATACTAGTATGTTCTCCCTTCCACGTTTTTCGGCATGCTCTATAGGGAAGCCCACACGAACCAGCCCGAGCTCCTTTATATGGCCATTCATATCACTATGGTAGCTTTGGACGGTGCATGGGGTACGTCTCTCTCACGCATTGTGCATTGATAAAGTTCGTAGCCGAGAGGGTGTCTTTGGGCACCACGATTAAACTTGGGGAGTCTATTACATTCTGTAGCTTCCCCCCAGGAACACCCGCTGGCTGGCACGAGCTTATCAGTGAGACTACCCTTCCCCTCCACAAGTGCCATTACTATCTTCCTGGCTCTTTACAAGTGACTATTCCACTGTTGAGTGGGGTGCTCGCCAGGGGCCCAAGATCCTTTGTTGCGTGAAATCAAGGATGCATCGTGACTGTTTGCGACTTCCAAATAATTGGGTTTTAGGCCGATATATGTCTCACAACACTAGCTTGCGTCACAATGTCAGTATCATGGGTTATACTGAAAACACCTTTTTCTTTGGCATGCACAGTCGAGGCACGACGAGTTGATTCAGGTTGTCTGTCGTGGTGAGGATTCAATATTCAATATTCAATACTCGAGCTTTCCTTTGGATTGCATCATATTTAGTATTTACTTAAGTAATGATTTATTATAATATCAGATAATTGGTTATCAGATCCTCATGGAAATATCTACTGCGGAGGCGTCGCCGTATAAATACCAATCCCGCCATTCCCAAGACCCAACCCGGACGTATTTCCATACTGCGCCTGTCCCGTAAAGATCCGTTGAACCTGTGTTGACCCATTCGTCACCGCGCCCAACCCGACGGCACTCCATGGCACGTACACCGGTGTCTCGGACGCATTGAAATTGGTGACAATGAGAAGGTACGCAGACCCATTGTACCAGAGACCCGCGTCCACGCCGTCGACGTTGAATTCTTCAAACGTCGCCCGGACTTCTGGATTGACGAGGAACGGCTGGACGGTTTGGGTGATGATGACGTTGAGGTTGATGGCCGTGCCTTCGACGGTTGTCACGTTGTTCGTGGACGTTGGGTACTGAAAGGAGATCGAACCTAAAACGAACGAACGTGTGAGCGCGTTACCTTGCATGAGTCGGTGATCCGGTGGCCGTACCTGTTGCACCATGGGTGAATGACGTCAACTCCATAGCAGCCCACTGCTGGCCAGTCGGGAATGCGCTCCAGTAACTTTACATGTAATCAATCAATCAATGGATGCGAGGCGAGATTTGTCAAAGCTGACTCACGATCCGTTCCCAAAGGCCTGAGGGACAGTCCATACGGTTTTGGTCCGGTCATAACCGAGAATATTGAGCCTATCTTTGAAGGACTGGACACGAGTCTTGACATCGGAAATGTTTCCCACGCAGTTGTCACAACCGCAATGACCGAAATCGGGGGTACATGAAGTATTCCAAACAGGCGAAAAGGTGGCATTGATGCCGATGGGGTATGCGTCCTCGAGAACGATATCCGCACCCTCGACGTAAGACGCAAAGTTATAATCCTGTATGATGGATTCAGTCACCCTCGCCTCAGGATGTGAGCGGGACAGTTACCTGGCAGTTGAGTACGATCGAAATTGGATGGTAACCATCTAGCTGATAAATCAAGTCATAGGCATTCTGAGCAGCATCGAGAGGATCAGAGTTGCCGTCAGGTTCGTGAGCGGTTTCCCACAGAAGAAGATTGGGGAGTGAACTGTACGCTTGGACTTGTTCAGCGACGGAAGTCAGGTTCTGGTAATTCCTAGAAGTAAGACTGCAGTAAGACAAAGGTGGGACGTGCCTCACGTTTCAAAAACTCACGATCTCATGTCATAAACAAGGTAGAGTCCAAGCTCAACGGTTTTATTGAGGACCTGCTCGAATGCTGTGGCATTATCATAGGGCGGTATTGGGTGAATCTGCACAAGGGTCAGCTCGGGACGGTGTAGGAGGAGACTAGTCATACAGTATTGAATCCATCCGCCTTCAGCTGATCAATGAGGGACAAGTTTTGAGCAAGGTACTCGTCGAGTGAGACGTAGAAACCTTGAGGTATGAACGGTTGGAAATCGCTACCACTGCCATCCGCGGGTCGTGCCCACAAGGCGCCGGTCTGTAAGTCTGTTTTTACCACCGAGGCATTGGTGTCTGGAAGATAGAGGAGTGTTGTGTTGGTCGAGAAGTACTGCGCGGAGGACGACGTCGCGACCTGATAGGTAGCGTTGCAGATGACATCATATTGGGCTCTCTGCGCTAGAAGAGAACTGATATCGAGGTTAATCTCGTATCCAGTGGCGTTGAGTGGCACCTCTTGCTGGGCAAAGACTTGATCACCAATGCTGATCGAGACGCTCAAATTGCCAAGGTTTGATGAATTCGTCTCCGAGCCGGTGAGTGATATCGAAGAAGCACCTTGGATATATTGGTAGACGATGGGGGTGTCAACGATGAAGGCGGCGTTCTTGGCGTCTTCCTCGAGGTAAGGTCGGAAGGCCGGTGAGCAGCGGAATCCTACCAGAGGATCTGTGCTATTCGCGGGTAGCTGAAACTGACCACCTGGAGGAACAACGGTCTGATTGGCCATATAGTTCTTCCCGCACCTGAGCGAGAGGGTGAGTCTTGAGATCATTCTGCACCTGTCGACACTGGCTACATACCATGTCTGCGCAGAAGCAAGACTGGACAACGTCGCTGCAAATACAGAGATTGCAATCCTACCACGAACGCCGTGCTTCATTTCGGAATCGAGTCGGAGTGGTAGCACGACGATTGAAGATCCGTTTCAAGTTATATATCCCACTCCCCGGGCCATCACCGCTAGTATCGGTCACGAAGGAAAAGGCAGTGAGAGTACCAACAGGCAACTACTTGAGTGTCCGCGTCTTGATAGGCGTCAGGGTGGGATTTGGCGAAAGTCGGTACATTTGTTGTAGCACTTGAGCACCGCAAAGGAGCATACCGTAACATTCAGCCTAAAGATTTTGTACAGGCGGGATCAAATCAAAGTTTTGATTTCCTTTTGTAGTCGGTAGCACTGTTTATATTGGTACAGCGATGCAATATTGCAACGTTGAAAGTACCTTTCTAGTACCCAGTGCTCGGAAAAAAAGCTACCAGCGATACACGCAGCTTATATTCCTGTACAAGCAGCTACTAGACTCGTTTGAGACCGATCTGAACGGCAAGAGTAGCACTGGTCATATATTTATAACCTCGGCATTTTAAAGTCCGTCCTTACCTCCGGTTCTCAAGTAGTACATGCATGACGCCTATCCCAACACAGTTAGGAGCCGCTCTTGTACAGGATGCTTCCTCTGGGCGGAACATTGGATGTGGCAGTTCCAGCCAGGGCCCGATGAACTTGAACGTTTTGAGCACCAGACTTGTTAATGGTCTGGGAGAGTGTGTCCGCGTGGTCCAGGGTCACGGCGCCGCCATGCCAGTGCGCAGCCCGGTGCTAGTGTTACAGCTCGCACACTGACCATTGATGCCGGAGATGATCGATGTGACTTGTCAGGAAGCTTATTTTCCTGTTAGCCCACTCAAGACCACGGTGAGATCGCGGGTTCATGATGTCAGTGTGCATCCCGTTGAACCCGTTCAGTATCACGATTCAGATGAGCCCATAAAAACAGTAGACGCCGGGAGGACAGACATGTATTCGCTACAAAGAACCCACTAACAACATAGCAGTAAAGTGAATGCGAGAGGATATATCTATAATTTGCATGCCAAAATAAACATGGTAATAAAGTTCTCTGAGCCAATGTACCACAGTATACCCCACTGATCTTCACGAGTAAAAGCGTACGGAGAAGAAACACGAATCGCATAGGAAGGGAAACAGAGAGAAAGAGCACTATGGATGTCGTCTCCGCAGCGCCTCATACGTGCCTCGTGGGTTGTTATACCAAGGGAACGAACCCGGTGGCGGTGGCGGACCGAGCGCATACAGCTGCTGTCGTGGTCCATATGCATGCCCATTCGGTTTCCCCACGACAAGTCCATCCGGATGGTCGTCGCCCACTCGAAAATACCGATCCATCTCGGACGGGTCGAACTCGGAGGGTGGGATCGGCGAGGACGTGGACGTGCGCCCCGGCAGAGGGTCGTCGGGTTCTTCTGAATCTGGCGGGGGCTCCTGTTGGGTATGCGACTGGGACTTTCCCCCAATCCGATACGTGCGTTTCCGTCTCGCTTTGATTGGGCGGCGTTCGGGGGGCGCGCGCACGCCTGACGCGCTGAGCGCTCGCGGAGGGCCACTTCGCACGGTGAAGTGCTCCAGCGAGCGGGTGTATGGGGACAATGTGTGGTTTGAACTGCTGAGTGTGGAGAGCTGGTGTAACGTGCTGTTCAAAGCGGGGCGGAGGACGATCTTTGGATCTGCTTCGGACAAAGTGTGATGCGGTGGGGGTGAACCAGAGTGGAATGGATTGAGGTTGGCTGTAGTGGAGGATGACATGGAGAGACGACGAAGGGATTGCAGGGTGGCCTTGTTGATGGATTCGTGGCTATGAGCGGAGTGCGGAGGATCGCTAGGTGGTGTTTCCACCGAACGTGCAAAGCCGCTGCTAGTAGAAAGAGAAGACTGTGTCTCGAAGCTGTCTGGTGAATGGTATGAGGACTGGGGAAAAGGGGGGAAATAAGGATTGTAGCTGGAACTTGGGCGATAAGGTATCCGCGGCGTGGGGGTCTTGTACACGGTGACAGAATCGTCTGGCATCACGCTTGGAGGTGGCGAATAGTCTGTCGAAGTTTCTTCCCAATCTACCACCGAGTATGTCCTTCTGTATTCCTCTTCCGCGACGCCTTCTGCCTCATCAACATCCGACTGCTCTTCCGTGAGATCTGCAAGACCCCTATTCTGTCTAAATAGCCGACCAAAGTTCGAGAAAACGCCCTTCGGTGGAAGCCCCTCTGAACGAAGTCCATACGTTGGGTCAAAGTTTTCGAGTTCGGGAAACGAACTAGTGGGTTCGTCTGGGGATGGAGGCTCTGTAACCACGGTAGACGGGATAGATCGCGTGCTCTCGGTTGGCCTGCGAGACGAGCTTGCGACAGAAACTCCAGAGACCGAGCGATTACGGCGAGTGTCGAACGGCCCACGCACCGGCGGCGGTCGTTTGTCAAGGTACGGTGCTTCCACCTTTGCTTTGACCCACTGCTGGCTCAGGCGATGGATAATGCTCGGTAGGTCCTCTCTGAACATTTGACGAAGCTGGCCCTCTATTTCGCGTTGTATGAATTTCTGAATGACGGCTATCGAGTCGAAGGTGCTGTTGATGTCGACGTTTTGAAGAGGGTCCGTTTTGAATACAAGGGTGATACCCTTTTGTTTGGAGACGACGAGGACGACGTATGAGTTGAGCTTGAAGTGTGAAAGACGAAGGAGCATGGGTACGACGAGGGGTTCTTTGGCCGCAAGCATTCCTCTTGAACCAGACATGAGGTGGATATCCGGTTGCTTGTGGTTCAAGGGATTTGCCTCGGTGTGCGATGTCAACCAAGGGCCTAATGTGGGTAGGACGGCGAGATTCATACCTGTACTTTAGTTTTAAGAACGAGGTAAGCATCGCCAGCGTATGTCAGACGAAATATGCCTCGAAATTGATCCATGGTGAGATCGCCAATATCCCGAATTTCTAGCTCGGGCGGCTAACGGTCTGACGATGAGCGGTGATTCTGCCATTGAATGCGGACTCGCACCTGTGTGCCCATCTCGAGCTCGACGACCTCGATCTTGTCTGCAATGACGGGTGGTTTGTTTCCCTTGTTGAGTGCATTGTTGAGCATCTGGATCGCATCGGTGTGAAATTGGTCGGAAAAGCGGGGCCATTGAAAGGTGAACGACATGGCCGATGTCATACAATGCAATGAGGGTTTTGTTCATCAAAAATCGGCCATGAGCATCGTGTTGGGTGTCGGTCGCCGAGAACGAACGTAAGTCAGTAAACTTGACCCGGTCCGGAACAAGTACTAGTATCAAAAACGATTACATTCTCGTCACCGTCGTCACTAACAAGTTACAACGACAACATTTTACTTAATGCTACTCCAAACGTCGACCATCCTATGAACGGTGTACGAAGATTTCTAGGCGGAGGCGGGGCCAGCTCACAACTACCACCAGCACCACCACCCCCGCCTGCATTTCCACCACCTACTCCCGAAACACCTCCGACGCCGCCGCCCGCGTCCTCAAAACCCTCATGGCCACCTCAGAATTCACCGCCGACGACGCCTCTGGAAAGCAAGTCCAATAGCAGCACCCCAGGTCTCGTTATCCGAAAGGACCGGTTCAAGCCGTCACAAATCGGCTCTCCAGCAAGCGAACAAACGTCTGGAAGTGCCCTCGTTCGATCTCCCACGTCGGCGTCGACACCTGCATTGGCACGTTCCCCCACAGGTAGTATCGCATCCCTCAACGTGGCCTCACCGGCCCACAGAGTCGTCCGAAATGGCACAGCGAAGCTCCTCGGCTCTCCAAGTTCCTCGTTGTCTCGCATACCCCCGCCAAATTTTGAGCATCCCACGACGTCAGAAAGTGTCTCGGGATGGAAACGAAGCCCTGAGCTAGTTAATATCAGGGACGAGCTTCTCATGAGCTTACTCACTAGCGAGGCTGTCGTCGACAGTCGGGAATGCGAAATACTCAGCGCGGAAGAAGTCGAAGAGCTGAAAAAGGTGCGAGAGGTTAATGGTGTCCTGTTCGTCCTGACGCACCCCTTCCAGGAATTGCATATTCTTAAGATTCGGCTGATGGCCATGCAGAAAAAGCTCGCGCTCGAAACAAAGATTCGTGACGCAGCATTATCACTATCCAAAGTGAACGCAGCGCACAAAAAGGTTTCTAAGCAGACAGAGGAACAATTGGAGGCAGCCGAACGCAAGGTCGAGATGGTGCAAAAAGAACTATGGCGAGTGTCGGAACGGACGGGCGAGGTGCATCGAAAACTGCTCGAACACAGGGCAGGTGTGCTGGGGTACTCCGTGCACAACATGGAAAAGAAGATGCTTCCCTCCCTAAACGGTATATCGGAACTGGATACTTCGAGAACCATCATACCGAACCGAAGTTCGACTGTTAGCTCGATCACTTCCATTCCATCCTCCAAGTTTGACGGTGCCCATTTGTTCGCTGGCCATGCGAATGCACAAATCCCGAAGGCGCCCTCTGACATAGCCACCCTCGAGGCTAACTTGCGGGCTGCTACCAAGTCACTCAATGCAACTAACAAGAAGAACGCGGAGCTGGCGCGCGAGTTGTCCCATCTTCGTTTGGAGAAGGAGCAGATAGAAACGACGATGTGTATGGAACTCCAAAACGCAGAAGAGACAGTCGCTGCACTCGAAAAGGAGCTCCCTCGCTTCGAGGAAATTCAAGCCCGTTGCGACGAGCTGACAAAGGAACGCGAAGAATGGGAAAACGACAAGCGGAAGTTGGCAGCGCGGGAGCGAGAAGTGGAGAGGCTGGAAAGACGACTAGAGGTGTTGGAGGAAAAGAGCGGCGAGGCAACGGAAATGGAGAGGAGGCTGGCCTCGGTCCAGGAGAAAGCAGAGATGGAGGTGCAGAAAAGGAGTGAATCGCTATCGGCTCTGCAGGTGGAGTATGAGGATGCACGCGTAAACTGGCAGGCAGAAAGGGCTGTGATGGAGGATAAGTTGGATCAGCTGAGAGGAGGTGGCGAAGCCCGAGCGGAATTGGATGGCGCAATGGAGACTCTTCATGCGCTGTTGCAGCACCACGATGTCGATCACCCTCCCGGGGACCCATCGCTCCAGGGCCTGCTGGCATCAGTTGGAGCCCACCTCGAGAACGTCACCACGACCACGAAAGAACACGGCGATTCCCGGGAGCAAATGGTTTCTCAACTGCAGGACGAACTCGAGGCATCACGGCGCGAAAGAGACGATGCAAAGCGGGAAGCCCTCGCCCTGGGTACCCGGGTGAAGGTGCCCCTTTTTCGATCTACTCACACCGAACTTGACGCTAAGCACCCATTTATAGGAACTAACCGCACCGTCTGTCTATAACGGTCCGCCGATCGAATACAAAGGCGAAGTCGCCGACATTGTTGCTCTCCTGCAGTCGGTCTGGGCCCTTCTGCCTGCCCCTGAACTGCGCTTGGCAACCCTCAGCGCCCCGCGCCACCTCCGATTGGCTTCCACAGCTTCCAGCCCTGGCGGTCCTCATTCCAAATTGGGTCTGCCCTCCCTATCGGACATGGACATTCGTTCGCTCAAGGCGATCTATGACCCGAAATCCTCCCTTACCGCTGTCGGCGGCCCCTTCTCTTTTGATGCCTTTGTCGCGCGGGTTCAGGCTTTGGTGATCGACGACCGCGCACTGATCGAACGGCTGATTCGATTCGCACAAGCGCACGATCTACTCAAGAAGAACGCCGAGCGTGCGCAAAAGCTCGCAGAGGACAGCAACGCCGCGCTGGAGACGTATCAAAAGCAGGTCGTTACCCTCGACGATCAGAATTTCGCATTACAAAAGAAACAGGCCGCATTGTGCGTGTATTTTCTTTCCCCTTTTGGTCTTTTCTCTTTCGGACAAGGAAAGAGAAAGTTGTCTTTCGCTTCTTCTTTCCCGGTGCTCTGATGATGGTGTTGACTGACTCGATGCGATGCAGGATGAACGAGATACAGGACTTGCAATGTGCCGTAGACGGTGCGGTAGCGGCGAAACGGAATGTCGAGATGCACGTTGCTGACCAAGCAGAGACATGCCGCCAACTCACCGAAGCTAATAATGTGCTGAGTGCCAAGACGCTCACCCTCGCGCAAGAGGCGGCGTCCGCTCCCGAGATGGCCCGCAAGCAAATCGAGGAATGTCAGAACGCACTTCGCGAAGCCCAAGACGAGGTGGAGGCGATGCGAACGTCGGAACAGACCCAGCGAATTGCGCTGTTGGACGAGCTCAACTCGATGCAGACCGAGTGTGCGAATTTGAGGGCACAGCTGCGCGCGCTCAAGAAGTGATCTATTTTTTATTGACGTCGTCGTCGCGCCTGGCTCGTGTACGATGTACGAGGTGAGTTCCCGAGTGCTCGCGGAATCAAGGGTGAGGGCGCTGAAAGCGAATAGATTCTTTGCCGTTATTTATCTGCGTCTGTTTTTCGACCGCAAGCCTCGATGCACATATTGTCTCCTCTTCGCCTGTTTGCACATCGTCTTTCACGCTCCTTTACTTCGCTTCCCAGAGACGACGCTACGCAGTTTCCTTGCTTGTTGTCTATGGATACCCACCTGATCCGATGGTCGGTTGAGGGAAAAAAACTGTCTTTTGTTGGGCATCGTGCTGCTGTCTGATTTTAGCTTTCTTCGTGTCCACGCGACACGTCCAGTGTATCCACTCCATTGCTTCCTGCACCGCAAAATGTACTTGTCACACGCACTTGTTATATATCCGATTTGCGAAATCCGAGCATAAATCTCTCAAAATCTCTCTCTTGGCTCTCCAGCGTTGCTGCCTGCGGTCATGATGTGGTCGTGTGACTGATCCATAGACGTGGCGAAATTTCATTGCCTCCTGTGTAACGATAGCATGGATGACGTCCATAGCGAGAAACATGTGCGACTACCTAAACCCTAAACGCAATAAAAAAAACAAGCAAAAGGAGAAAGGAAAAATACACTACTGGTACAGATCGCAACACTCCAAGGGTGCGCGTTTTTGAGTCCAGCCTCTCGCATGACGCCTCGTGTCGACTGCCCGCTTTGCCGTCGCCCAAGCTATAATATGAAAATGGTCAGCAACAGCGCGAATAAAGAGAAGATGAAAACAATGAAAAATGAGAACGAGAAAAGATGGAAGACGTCATTCGTCTCCAAGCTCACCTTCTCTCGATTTCATGTCCGCGGACTCGGATATACACCCCACCGCCGCTAAACCACCGATCACGACGGATGACGGACGTCGCCACGTACATCACCAACCCTTGAAACAAATGCAAAAGCAACACCATCGCATCCACCATTTGGCAGGTGGCTCCTCGAACGTGTCGGATGAGCATGAGGACCAGTCGGAATCGAGGTCGAATCGGTATGCAGTGGTGCGGTAACGGGTATGGGTATAAGGCGCCTGTTTCAGGATATGATCGGTCGTGTGCGTGTGTGATGGTGTGTTAGGGGCGAGGGTGGACTAAAGAAGGGATGGGGTACGTACGTGGTGTGAAGCCCGGACTCTGGAACTCATGTTTTGGGGCTGTTATCGCCGGATAGGCGGGAGAATGGGGGGAGGAAATGGTGTGGGATGACGGTGAGCACGTCACGGTCGGGAGAAATATATATGAACGGAAAAGGAGGCGGGGAGTGGAGGGAAAATGACGTTGATTGGCCTGAGGCGCTGATGTGTGCAAGACGAGTTGCTGGAGGAAGAACGAGGGACGTCAGAGGGGTCTTTTATAAGGTCCTTGCCTAGGAAAAAGAAAAGGTCTCGCCCGAGGATGAAAGGCGTTGCAGACATAGTCCCGTTGCTTCCTTTGTTTCAGTCCTGGAATCGATTTCATGGAAGGCCTTTGGTTCGTGCCCGCTTAATGCCACCTTAGCATTAGGAGATCGGGGCAGGGGGTGGACTGTAAGATCGAAGACAGCGTTGTCGGGCTCTCCGCCAGTGGGTAATCATGTCCATGAACGATGCATCATTCAGCTCGAGGGTCGGACTCGGGGATTCATGGACAAGATCGTGGGTGCTTTTCGGACTGTCCCGGAGTCTGATGTTGATGGTGGCGAATGAAGCTTGTTCAAAGCTTCGAGGCGAATCGGGGACCGCGGATGTTGAGGTTGCTCGGCGGCTGAGGTCGGACGAACTGTCCAATATTTCGGCTCGAGCGCGTAGATAGGGAGGAAGAAGGAAAACGTGTCGTCGAAACCCATATCTTGGATTTCCGTAATGGGTATACACCCTCGGTGTGCGCGCGTGGTAACAAGCGAAGACGAGTGGCGCAGTCAGGGAAGGTGCAGGAGGACCTGATTAGGTCGATTGACGTGTTACAAGTCGACTGGTGATTTTTTGGAGCTACATGCCAAGGTGAGCACTTGGTTCCTGGGTCCTGGGCAGGTAAAATGGTGGAGTGATACCTCACATTCTCTGGCCACGAAGAAGTGTGGATAAATCATGTTCTCCAACGTTGAAGGCGCACGTCGATCGTCGCCTAGCCACCAGGCTAGCCGCGATCATAGGTTGGGTAGCTTCTTACCTCCCATTAAGTAGTAGCGTCGAGTAAAAATGTGTTCGCGGTGTTAGTCAAAGGGTCAAAATGTCCAGGGAAGAGTCCTGCACACTAAGCCCTCGTTGTCTAATGGTTATGACGTCAGACTTCTAAAAGATTATCTGGAGGTTGTGGGTTCGAGTCCCACCGGGGGCTTTGGTTTTGTTACCTTTCCGAGGAGTCCCACCGGCTAGCAACCCTATGTCTTCTTTTTTTATTTGTTCACTTGGCAGGATCGATGTCGAACTGAGCATTTTTGCCCTGAGAGGCAGAGGTTGCTGGCAAACAGACTAAGACCACTCGCAAACTGCACCACATCAAATTGTGATCGGAACAGCCGGTAGATCCATTCGGAGTTTGCATGTACCGGTTTGATCAGTCATCTTGAGGCATAGCCCAGCCCCCCTCCCCCGTTACGGCGACACGTAAAATCCCACGTCTTGAAGGCATAATGAAAATTCTCTTGCAGATAAATGAGCAATACTACCACCTAAGTAACGGCGGTGGCTGACCGGAAAATGCAGGACACGAGTCGTGACGATCAAAATGTCAGAGTCGCATTCTCAAGCGCTCGAGTCTCAAACTGGAATAAGATTCACATCAGAGCTATATTGGTGAGAGTCTATTTCTTGCAAACTCTCACTGACTGCTGCCGAAATTGTCGCCTGAACAAAGATGAACCCACATGGCGGGTCGGCTGTGACCAACGACCTAAACGCATCATGTCGCGGCGGTGGTGCATTGTTCGTCGCCGTCTGAGACCACCGTTGCCGTGTTGGTTCGGGTTTGCCGTCAGCGAGGTATGTTTATGGCAAGTAAATTATTGTTTCATCAAGATATGGGAATCAAGGTTAATTTGACAACTGCGCCGCTCTAGGACCCATATGGACCATAATAGCAGACCAGGGGCGCACCACTGGCGTTGTTTGGGATTAATATCGTGCATGTGCATAGATCCGCCATGGAGTGGGTTGGGCCATGCACCATGCTGTAGCTACATTGACACGCTTGTGTCCGAGAGGTAGGGGGACATCTTTCCGAACTATTCGGAAAGCCGGGAACCGCTTGGGGGAAAAAGCGGATTTTTTTCACGCAAGAGAAGAGAAATAGTTGGTAGATGTCCGTGCACACAAATTAGTGAATTTACGGCCACGATCGTCGCTGTTTTGGCGTGTCTTACCTCGCAGTAGTGGTGTGGCCAGGAACGGGATGGAGCGGGGCGCTGGCAAGACGCGGAAGCATTGTCGGATTCGAGTCCGCGAACGTGAGACTAATTTCCCACGACGAAGTGCAGGGTGCGACACGATAACTCGGTGCCCAAATTCAATGCCCGCTCCCACCCATCCACGCCAGGGTGCGTCAACATCCACTCGACATCTCCTTCTTGAATATCTACCACCTCCATATCATGGATGACTCCCCCCACTCACGTAGGCCCACATCTCGCAGGGCAAGGTCGCCCCGCACTCCTGCGAACGGCACCCCCCGCGCCTCTGACGCCCTGCCAACCGATTTTCAGAATAAACAGCCAAATACTTTCACTTCTTGTCTGTCGATTCCGGTCGAGGGCGCAGTCCCCATAATTTCACAGGACGATCCTCCTTCAGCAACTCGCTCTCGCATGTCCGACAATTCCGTCTCTTCCTTCTCAAAGCGCGCCCCGCGCAAATCAAAGACGCACGCCCTTGCGGCCCTCCATTATCATGCTGCATCGCACGATAACGACGATGTCATCTCGCAGGACATCTCGGACGATTTTTCTGGTGACCACACCCCAATCTCAGTTTCGCCCTCTCTCGACCTCTCTTCCGTAAAGACTTCGAGTCCTAGAAATCAGGCTCTCCGAACATCTCCCCGTCCATTCGGTTTAGAAGACTGTCCCGTATTCTACCCTACCTCCGACGAATTCAAGGATCCTATGACCTATATTCGGTCGATTAGCGAAAAGGCCCTCAACTATGGAATTTGTAAAGTAGTGCCTCCAGTCGACTGGAAAATGCCTTTCGTCACCGATACGGAGGTCCGTTTTTAATTGCCATATTTTTCACATTTTTTGCCCGCCGCAAAATATTCATGCACGTTTGTCAGTTCTTTCGCTTCAAAACTCGTTTGCAGCGCCTCAATTCCATCGAGGCTTCATCTCGTGCAAAGGTCAATTTTCTAGAGCAGCTTTACCGTTTCCACAAGCAGCAAGGTAACCCACGTGTCTCCGTGCCTACGATCAACCATAAGTCCCTCGATCTATGGCTCCTCCGCAAGGAGGTTCACAAACTTGGTGGTTATGACGCGGTATGCTCCATATCGTGCCACTCATTTTTTCCCACCGCTAATTCTTGCCGTAGGTGACAAAGAATCGGAAATGGGGAGACCTCGGTGCCCTCCTCGGCTACAGGGGTATACCGGGTTTATCCACCCAGATCAAGAATTCCTACACGCGAATCATCTTACCATATGAACATTTCTGTGATCGGGTGCGGAATTCAACCACATTGTCGACCCCTCCCGGTGGGATTCGGGATCCTCACCCCAAAACCCACACAAATATTCAGACAGCGCGAACCCGTAACGGGCGCGACCGCGAAGATTCATCCCCACCTTCTAGTCCCCTAACGTCGTCCTCCAGTGCTTTGTCTGACGTTCCAGACGATGGTGATTACAAGGAACGGAATGGTTTCCGCGTAGAAGGTATGGGTTCAAAAAGGAACGCAAAGTTGAATTCCCATGACCAAAGCCGTACGTTTCTCTTCTGTCTTCCGGACGCACATTTCACCGACTAGCATCCCGAGCAGCTCCACGGAAACGGCGCACGATTGCTAGCCGAATGTCTTCAACATCGCCTCTATCACCGCCAGATGAAGACGCTAAACTAACTCAGGAGGTAGGTGCCTTAGCAGAGCAACTTGATTCATTTTCTGACTCCGAGATAGCAGTCTTGTGAAGTGTGTCAGAAGAAAAATCACGAGGAGGAAATGCTTCTTTGTGACGGCTGTGACTGTGGTACGGCGAATCTTCAGTGTCACGTTTTTTGGACATGTCTCACTTTTCAAAGGCTTCCACATGTTTTGCTTGGATCCGCCTTTGACCTCCATTCCGAAGGATCAATGGTTCTGTCACACCTGCCTGTTTGAGACTGGCGGTGATTTCGGTTTCGATGAGGGAGAGGAGCACAGCCTGTCCAGTTTTCAAGCTCGAGACCTTGAATTTCGCCGTAGGTGGTGGGCTTCCCATCCTCCAGTCCACAAGTCATCCCCAGACCTTAATGATCCGACGGTAAATTATATCGGCAACACCCTGGTGACCGAGAACGATGTCGAGAACGAGTTCTGGCGACTTGTTCAGTCGCCGAACGATACGGTTGAGATTGAGTACGGAGCTGATGTCCACTCAACCACCCACGGCAGGTATGTCAGGTGACTTTTTTTTTACGATTTTTCACCGTTGAATATTCGCGATATCTCATGACAGCGCCATGCCAACCATGGAGACCCACCCTCTTGATCATGCTTCCAAGGACCCATGGAATTTGAATAATATGCCCATTCTAGCGGATTCCCTCTTGCGATTCATCAAATCCGACATTTCGGGTATGACCGTGCCATGGACTTATGTGGGAATGGTGTTTTCCACTTTTTGTTGGCACAACGAGGTAAGTGTTCGCCGCCGCCTGGCATAGATGCCGCAGTCGTAATAGCTTGCGTAGGATCATTATACGTACAGCATTAACTTCCGTGGGTATCGCGTTTTCGCTTCATTTCAAAGGTGATATGATTGACCATATTCATATAGAACATTGGGGAGAGACAAAGACCTGGTACGGCATCCCAGCAGAAGATGCAGATAAATTCGAAGCCGCGATCAAGAGTGAGGCGCCAGATCTGTTCGAAGCACAGCCCGATCTCCTTTTTCAGCTGGTAACGCTGATGAACCCGAAGCGTCTCACCGATGCTGGGGTCCGTGTGTACGCATGCAACCAACGTGCAGGTGAATTTGTCATCACTTTCCCGAAGGCGTATCATGCTGGGTTTAATCATGGGGTACGTTTTACACGCGATTGATCGATCGTGCAGTATTGATTTTGTGCTGCTCTAGCTTAACTTCAACGAGGCCGTCAACTTTGCGCTTCCTGATTGGTTGCCTTACGGCCGCGACTGTGTGCAGCGTTATAGAGAGCACAGAAAGCTACCCGTGTTCTCTCACGACGAGCTTTTGGTCACCATCACGCAACAATCAACGTCAATTAAGACGGCGTTGTGGTGAGTCATAACCTGTGCCAGCGTGTCCTGCTATTCCCCGCTAAATATGCTCGGTTATAGGTTGGAGCCGAGTTTGAGGGAAATGACTGAACGTGAGATAGGATCACGCCAAGTGGCCAGGACCCTTGGTATGGTGGAGCGGGTTGAAGAAGAGGACCGACCCGAAGATCAGTACCAGTGCGTCTACTGCAAAGCGTTCTGCTATCTCTCGCAAGTCGCCTGCCACTGCAAAAGCGACGTGGTTTGCATCGAGCATGCGAAGCATTTGTGCGATCATCATACCCAGCATGTGTTGAGACTGCGGTTCTCCGATGTGGACCTGCAAGATAGCCTTAACAAAGTGGCTGATCGGGCTGCTATTCCGGCCACATGGAAAGCCAAGCTACAGAAAGTTCTGACAGAGACTGACGTGCCGTCACTCCGCTCTCTTCGGGCAATTCTTGCCGAGGGTGAACGGATAAATCACCATCTACCCGAGCTAGCCCCACTTAGAAAATGCATTAACCGTGCCAATGAATGGCTCGACGCTGCCAACACCTTTCTCATCCGTAAACAAAGTCGCAAACGGTCTCGCCGTTCTCGTGGTCGACCTCCACTTCACGAAGTCAACAGCCCCGCTTTCGACGACCGGGACCCGGGCGACAGACCGGACCGAAGTCTAGAGGATCTCTGCGTTCTGCTCAAAGAAGTCCAAACGCTCGGTTTCGACACTCCGGAGATAGGCCAACTGCGCGCGCTGGCGGAAAAGTCAGAAGAAATGCAACGCAAGGCCGCCGCGCTACTCGGGGACGGAGGTTCTCTAGGCGGTCGTGACACGTATATCCACGAATGCGAACGACTGCTGATGGGGGCCTCTTCCATCAACGTTTACCTTGAAGAAATCATCGAGGTCGAGAAGATCGTCTCTCGTGAGCAGCTTCTCAAGGAGCTGGAAGAAAAGGCGGAAGATAGCACGACGACGCTGGAAGACGTGCGCAGTCTCCTCTCGCGTGCTCGATCCTGCAATCTCGGCGAGGATAACAAGTTTGTCGAGATGTTGCGGTCGAGACATCGTGCTGGTGATGATTGGGGAGAAAGGGCGAGACATATCCTCGATCAACCGTATAAAACGGTTGAGGAGCTCGACGATTTTTTTGAAATGGATCCCGCTGTCCCCGTTGACCCTACGATTTATGACCGGCTCGTTTCTGCTCGGAGCAAGGCCAAAGACTTTGAGAAGCAGGCCAAGGCATGGTTATTGCCGGACAGTCAAGGGCCGAAGCCGAAGGTGTCGGAGGTCACGCGATTCGTGGCTCGCGCTGAGAAAGACTTCAATATCCCTGCCATTCGAGACCTCAAACAGACCGCCGAGTTCGCGCTCGACCTCGAGAACCGTTGCGAGGCAATTTTGCGGAATCGTTATCAGCACCGCGACGAGTCGGACATTTTTGATATGATGAAGAAGTGGAAGACCTACGCCAGAGAACACCTCTCGATGTTCTCGTTACCCATCTTTGAGAAGCTGGATGCACAACTCGGTTTGCACCAAAAGTGGTTAGAAGACTTGCCGTGGTACTGCGCCCAGCATGGCTGTGCTCATGGTCAGGCGATCCTGGAAGACGTCATCGAGTCCACAAGACCCGAAGACGATCTTCCCCCGAATGACGAATACTTCACGTGTATCTGCACGGCGCCTGTTCGGCCGCCCCTTCCTGGCACGCAATCCGATGCTGTTCAATGCGATCACTGCTTCGCACGATTCCACGGCGTCTGTGCTGCCAACGGCGGATCGTGTCCGTTCTGCGACCACCATCACTGGAACGGCGCCATTCACAAGGAACGGAGCTGGCATTTTTGCTTCCTACCCCAAATCCTTCTTTCTGCGCCCGATATCGCCAAGAATTACTCGGACGCGTGGAAGCAGCTGGAAGTCATTGTTCATTGTGTCGATCGTTTGTCATCAGTGATCGGCCACTTTTTAACATTCGCTTCCCAGCCTGGAAATCAGCGCTCGGAATATATTCCACAGGTGCGCCACTACATGCGGAAGCTATACAAGATCCAGTTTGCAGTGTCACCTTCGCGGGAAGTGTCGTTTGGTCTAGACCTTGCCGGCTTGCATCGCATACTTGCTGGCCAACCCACGCCGGTTCGTGTCCGGAAGCGTAGACGGCCACGGTTCACGTTTGGACAGGACATCGACAACGATTGGAACGACGGGACGCGATGTATATGCAGAGGTCGCACACAATATCTTCTCGGCTATCCGACGGTAGAATGCGAGCTTTGTAACAAGCGGTATCATGCTGGATGTGTATTTTTCCCCGTCGAGGCACCCATAGGACAACAGCAAAGTCGGTTCATGTGTCCACTGTGTTGTTTACGCAAAAATCGACCGTATATCTATTCGGAAGTGCGGGTCAAACATATAGGTGAGTTTTACTCCGTGTTCCATTTCCCATGCGAGAAATAATTTAATGACATCCGACAGATAACCAGGACCAAGAAACGTATGTGAACACAGGTGCCATGTTGGATAGCTTCAGCAGAGATGTTGTGTACACCACGATGCTCCCACCATACACTCAAACGCTGTTTGTCGAACTCATTCGGTTCACCCCAGGTCAACCTGAGGGTGCCAACGGTATAACTCAGCGTGGCCCCCCTGTGCCATCCATGCCTAAATCTGCGGACCCAGGACCTTCATCCAGCCATCACCGACACGCTTATTCACACCATGCACCGTTGCCATTGCCAACACCGCCCACGCCATCGCATGAACTATCACGTCAACCCTCATCTAACGGCCATCATGTTCCACCGCCACCACCTTGGTCGAACCAGCGGCATAGTACCGCCGCCCCTCGCCGTTCGGAAGCGCCAGATCAACCACACACCCCACTACTACCCATGTCTCCGCATGGCGGCAAGAAGCGTAAATTCGTCGACGACTCTCCTACGCCTCCAGACATGTCCTACTCTGTGGGGCCCAGTTCGGCGTCGGCGTCAGGCTCGCGGTCGCCCAAGCTGGCCCGACGTCACCCACAAACGCCGGTGCTACCACCGACATCGGTACCTGCGCGTGCGATGCAACAAACGCTCTCACCCTCACTTGCGATGATCGTGTCGCCTGTCGACACTGAGCCCTCGCCACACCCCCCGTCTTCCGTGCCGTACGGCAGCGCGCCGCCGGCGCCGCCTCCACCATTGCAACCACCTCTCGCGTCGGTGTCGATATCCGCGTCAACGTCTAGACCATCGAATACCCCACCCCTGCGCTCCATCAAGCTTGTTTTGTCCAAGAAATAGAGTATGATATGGACGTGTGTTTTCTGTTTTACATTTTCCTTGTTTGACGATATGTCGGCGTTTTCTTTTTCTTCTCGTATGAGTCTCCCCCGCATCGATCAACATTGTACGAGTACTCCCCGTTGCCCATGTTCTCTCAGTCGCATTGATTCATATTCGTTCTTCCTAATAACCTCTATGATCGTGTGTCCCGTAAACACCCACGTATTTTTTCGTAGTGAAGCATCTACAAAACCCCTCTATTTGCTATGAAAACAGAAATGGGGAAATTTGAGTCGTCGCGAAATATTATAAACTACGGGAACGCTTTTACCGTTGTGTCGTCCATTTTACATGCTCGTCTCTAGATGGAGATAGTAGAAATGTGTACAGTGTGTGGAGTGTGTTGCAAAATCGGTGGTGTGGATGGATAGCGGAATCTCGAGAAGAATAGAAAAGAGGTGAAACCTTTGAAAAATAAGCCATCAAAAAAGGGAACTGATGGAACTATAACATTCCCCAAACAAACCCGCCCAAACGGGGACCGAGCACCGAGCAAGATAAGGACTGGGTGCATCGACGAGTCCCATGTTGCATGTGTTACGCTGGTCGCATATCATACTTTGCGACTCCTCGCGACCCTCCTTGCTTGCTCCTTCTAAACCCCTGTCTCCACAGGATAGCTCTTGTCATCTTGCCCTCGCCCTCACGTCTCACCGTCGAACCATGAATCGATACGTCGTGTACCCGCCAATCAGCGCAAAACAAGCGAGCCCGGCGACGATGGAACAGAACCACCCGTAATCCGACTGCGAAACAAACAAACGGATAAATAAACGCACGAAAGAAATGTAAAAGGAAAAATGACCGCGTTGAACACGTCCAGGAAAAAAAAAAGTATGAGGCTCATAAACCCACCTGTGCATCTTCGCCCGGCACGTGCACGTTCATCCCCCACAAACCTGTTCAATCGTGATGGCGTCATGCGGTGAGCCAGACGAAAAGTGCTGACGGACAGGAGAACTAAAAAAGGACGAGCACTTACCGGTGATCAGGTTCATCGGGAGTAACACCGTACCGAGGGCAGTCAATTTCGAAAGTACGTCGTTGATCTGATTGTTGGCGTCCGTCATCTCGATCGAAATTTGGGCGAGGTAGTTGGAGTGCGAGCGGGAAAGAATTTTTTCATAGTGGTTCAAGCTTTGGGTCATGGTGATCAAGTGGTCCTGTCACACATCGTATGAGCGGCTAAAATGTAACGCTCGTCTACGATAAACGTACCTGAATATCAGAAAGATAGAGACCCTGAAGAAAAAGAAAACGAGGACGTCAGGTCAACACAGCTCACCAAACAAGTAGTGGGAAAAAGACCCACTATATCCGACGTTGGCGCTACCCTCCAATGTTCGTTACATCTCTTTGCCAAGCCCTTGACCACGTCCGCCTTATTACCCATCAATCTCAGAAGCCCCATCACTTTCTTTCGACACGTGCCAATACGACGTAACATGTCGCTTTGTTCGGCGTCTTTGAGGATGAGCACGAGTTCGTCAATGGAGTCAACTTCGTACTCGATCGATTGGATGAGGGGCCCAAAGGCATCGGTAATATCGTCGATCAGGGCGTATGAAATCCAGTCTGACGTGACATTGATGTAGTCCTTGAGCTGTTTAATCCGACGGCGTACATTCTGCGGGTGCGGGGTTGGACTAAAGTGAAACTGACCCACAATTACAATGCATTTTACACCGCAAAAAAAGGACAAAAACGCACAGACAAGATACCCTCGCGGAAGACGATGATATACATATTCAAGGGTTCAAGATAAGTGGGGCTGTACGGATCTTGATCGAAGCTTCTGAAACAAACGAGGTAGTAATTCCGGAAGAGTTCAATCTTCTCGCGAGCTTCCTCCATTTGGATGTCCTCCGTGGTCAGGGGGTGGATTGAGAAGACCTTCAAGTGAAGGCACGGATGAACGTGGGCGTACTGTGCATGAAAAGTAGATGTAATTACCTTGCTTAGCACTTTCATCTCCTCATCAGTGGGACTTTGTACATCGAGCCACCATGTGTTCGCCTCCGCATCAGCAGTTGGTACTGGCCCTGAACCATCCGGGCGACCAGGATCAACCTTCTCCGCGGGTCGTCCAGAGAAGCCGTTAGGATAGCTCGTTGAAACGTGTTCTGAGCTCGATGGTGTTCGTTGTCCGTTTGGAATGAAAACAGCCGGTCTAAAAGGAATCGGAGAGGCGAAAGTGGGGGGTCCTCCCGTGGCGTCCCCCTGCTTTGGCGTAGGAGATCCTCGACCGCCAAATAAATCCTCAAACGATTGACTCTCCGCCGGGAGCTCACATAAGCTACGCGCATGAATGGTCGCTGACAATGCGTTGGAATAGAAAGAGAACCTGTACGGTCTATCGTGACCCGAGGATGTAATAGCTCCGATGCCCGGCTGTGGCGATGCAATTTGATAGAATATGCTAGAGACGTCCTCGGAGGATGGGACGGCGCTGAGCTGGCCAGAACCCATGAGTCTCGCTGGGAAACTAGACATCGGCTCGTTGGCCTGGTTTTCAAATAGTGCCACCTTTCCCCGACCAATTCTGCGGTTAGGTCGAGGCACAGGTGCACTTTCGCTAAGTTTTCGTTGACGAGCGCCCGGACGCCGAGGAACCGCGGTGGCCCCTCCTGAGGGCTCAAAGGCCTCGTTCGCCTGCGATAGTGGCGAGTTCGGCTGCAAAATGTCCTTGTGTTCTCTCGAAACGCGAGGCTTCATCACCGATGGGCAGTTCTGTAAGGTAAGACCCAAACTCTCCTTCTCATCCGCGGCAAAATTCTCCAGTGGCCCAAAATCGAAAACAGACCGACTCAGAGGCGCACCGACTTGGTACCTCGGCAGACCCTGCATGGGTGATGTTTGGTCTTGACGGTTCGGTAGGGCATAGCGGTCTTGGATCGTATCAAACAAGGATGGACTCCGCGTGTCGTCTATGCCAAGACCAAGCGGTGTGGTCGTGCCGAGCGCAGCGACCCGCGTCGCCCCCGGAGTGACATCGTGATCAATTACATGCGGTTCCTCTCCGCGAGCCAATTGAAAGTCCTGTTGCTCGGCGGCGGAAAAGGCGTGATATGGAGGTTCGGCGTCGGTTCGGGTAGTATCGAAGGGAGACGGGCTAGGAAGCGTGACGGTTTCTCTCCGGGCACGGGAGAGATGGAGCGCCATGTCGACGTCCATAGTTCGTTGCCGTTCGCGGGCATCAGGATCGTTGGGGTCCATGGCGCGGGTCAGGGTCGGAGACCCACGAGCGCGCATGTTGCGCTCGACAGAGTTGGTCGGGCTGGGAGGGTCACGGTCAGCCCTCCGTCTTGTAGGAGAAACATCTCGAATTGAGGGGGGTGACGTCGACAGCATGGATGGGTCGTCAAAGGGAGAGCTCATGCTACTTGGGTGTCTTACGGTGAGCTATTTAGTACATGAACGGTGCGGATGATACGGACGAAATAGACAACACCTTGTTGGCAAAAGACAAGGCAAAAAACCTTGGCCGGTCAAGCAGTCAATTGCGACGCAAGGTTACCGGAAAGTCATTGAGCGTGGTCAAAACCTGGATCAGGCTAGCACCACCATGATCACGTGATAGTGTGATATGATATCAAATCGAATCAGTGATTATAACAAGATAAGCAGATCAATGTCGAAAATCGTCGCAGTCACCCCATAATTATTGCTTATCAAAAGCCAGGTTTATCGGCCCGGTACTTTCAAAATACTCTACAAATTTGGCTTGGGACGTCCTGAGAACAGTGTGCTGGTATTTACGTGGCCTCATGATCTCCAGCCCAGGAGCACCACGAGAAAGATCATGTAGCTCACCAAATCATACAACACATAAGCGAAGCTCCCTCCACCAAACGCAAGCGCCACGAGAGCTAAGACGATCCAACAATTTTGGAATGTACGTTGCCACCTCCCCCTGTGTTATAGGTAGAATTCAACAATCGACATAAATAATAAAAGACATGCACGTACGTCGTCTCGATTGGTTTTCCGCGTCCCAAGACATTCACAAGCACCAACCACGGCAAAACATGAACCACGTCGGACCACCAATTGAATGGCGTCATGTATCCCGCCGTCTGCACTGTTCGTATCCATACCGCCAAAAACAGTGCGGCCCGCGGCAATAGCCACGTCATGAGCAACAACAGATGCATGTTCTGGTTGTGTACATTTGCAAACGTGGGTTTTAGTGGCTGGTTGGATTCGCTCGGGCGATCTGCCTGTGAATCTTTCTTGCCCAGTGTAGTCTCACCCTCTCCAGGTGTTGACTCCGTAGGCGTACTCGCCAACGTTGGCACCGAACCCGGGTACGGCTTGGCTCGAAAGGTCGCGTTGCAGTTGAACAGCTGGGTAATCCAGCATCCAACAAAGACCACATGCCACGGCAGATACAGGAATATGAGCCCCAGCACAACCGCCGTCGAAATAAAAGTGCGCTTTTGCCAACTGACGTCTTCAGATTTCCTACTTTGCAATTTCCGAGCTCGCGGATGCACAGGAAGAACGAACCGCAGTAACGCACCTTTGGACGAATCGTCTCCTCAATAGTCTGAACAGCCACGTAAGGGCTACTAATAACCACCAACTGACACACACCATTCCCATAGCGATAACAGAAGAAAAACTGGCTAGCACCATCCCTAGTGCCACCAAGTTTTCACCATTCCCGAGACCACCATAGCCACCAATGAGCCCCACCATCACCATAAACGCAAGCATCCGATGCCGCACGAAGAAAACCAACGACTCGCCGACGCTCAGGTGCTGACCGTCCAAGCTTAAAGAGTGAAACACTATAAGGCAGACAATGCCAATGCACCAGCTAAGCAACATCGTCGGATAGCGCGTGACCATTCTACCCGCAGAAGTCCACCAGTCGACAGAAAGATCAACCTCTGTGACATCTTGACAACTAGATCCAGAGGAATGAAGTGTGAGATTCATCCCATGCGTTGACGCATGTTCGCGCCAGATATAAGGGCCATAGGAGTGCGTATGGAGGAAAACAGGTCGATGGGGAGTAAGACGGTAGTAGTGAATCTCAGATGGTTCTGATGTGTGCACGAGTAGCGGGGAGAACAGAGGTGCTTTTCAACCATATGTCAGCATGACTCTCATGCCTCTTCACAGCGCGCGTACCTGTACATGACGGGTATTCCGCCACCTTGGGGACAAGTCGATACGCCAGCAGTGCAGTAGATGGGAGGCGCGGAAACCTGATCTCCAGCTTTGACCCTACATTGTCAGGCCGAGGTAACGGTATCTTCCTAGCCCTGAAGAACACGTCTGCGACAAAGGCCATCAACTCGCGTCCCGCTAGGGAAGAATGCAATTATCCACCCACCCCACAGGCCTAGGTCGAGCTCAACACTTGCTGCTTGGTTAAACCCGCCTGCCACCCACCCACTGCCGTCGTCACTAGCATCGATAGTGACACCCACGGAACCTTCAGTTCCGCTCGGGATCTCGGCCTCGAAAAAAACTGTCCCCTCACTCTTATCCACGCCTTCCTCCGGTACCGGAAATGGCTTGTCAGGAATCGGAGCTGGCAAGAGCCGAAGCGAAGCCGGTGCAAGTGACGTACATGACACCATCGTGTCCGCATCACGTTCTGCGCAAAGGTGAACAGACGCGTGTAAACCAGGCGTATGACGCGGGGCCATGTTCAGAATCCTCCCGTGTGAGACATACAATACAAACCTGGCGCTCGAGATAGGCATCAAATAGGTTCGTTTCCCAAGTGGGCGATTGAGAACGAGCCGCACGTCCCTGGGCAGCGTCTCGTACTCCCCTTTGCCTGGGACGAGGTCCTGGACAGAATCTGCATTTGGGAGCGGCAATACACTCCCATCTCTCAACCACCGGTCCAGTACGCGCGCACGCTCGTCCACGGAATGCGCCTTGCCCAGCTCAAGTGCAGCGCGGGCGATCCGCCACCGTACCTGATGGCACCACACCATTTCAAGGTGTCCGACGCCCGTCCACGCGCCTTCCAGTGCCGACGTAAACACCGTCCGTCTATATAACGTATTGCCCCCCGCCCCTTCCGACCAATTTCCCGGTGGTAGAATGCACGCCTCGGAGGGAATCATCCCATCCGCTGCTCCTCCACATATAGACAAGATCGGTGTTTGTCCCTGCTCCTCGCCACGGACCACCTTCAGATTCCGGAAGAATATCTGCTGGATGCGATCATCAAACCGCACTGGTGAAAGTGTATGCGGTGTCGACATGGTGATAAGTGCTTTGATCTTGTCAGAGGGAAGCAACGCAGCGCCGACGATCCCTCCCATGGAATGACCCATGATGATAATCTGAGTGCCAGGTCGATAGCGGGAGAGAATGTACGATACTGCCGCGGACGTGTACGCAATCTGAGCATCGAGCGTACGTCCGTGGAATGCGGGGAGATCTTCGTTAAATTCCACTGCAGTGTCCATGAGCAATGATGTCATTTTGACGCGTCAACGTGAATGTATGCGTATCAGACACACGGCAAATTTGAGAGGAAGCGATGGATGAATGTATATGCTCACCCGCGTAGAAATCGAGGGGCTTTGCCCCTCCTGTGAACTCGGGCGACACAACAAACGGCGAGGAAAAATACTGTCTGGCAGCAGACGACGCTATTGAGCGCACCTGGTGCGAAGACCCCGCATTTCCCGGTATGAACAGGACGGGCAGACCCATTGGCTTGTACTGGTTAGATGTGGGTAGACGACTCTTTCTGAAACCTCACCTGGCTGGGCTCCCATCCCACTTCACGGTACAGCCAGAGTGAGTATCGACTGGCGAGCGGTGTCCAGGAAGTGTTGAATTCTGATTCGCGAAGGTAGGAAGGTGACATCCATGACATTCGACATCCTTGGGGTGATATTAGACGTAGGACGTCCGTGGCAGAGCGAAACCCCGCGTACGCTGTAAACAATGCGAACAAGCCCACGATTGTTGGTACAATCATGGTCATAGGCAATGTTGGGCGGGGACACCTGGAACAGTAGTAGAGACAAAGTTGTATTACTATTAGGTTGTATCGACTACTTAGCTAAAGTCTCGGCTACAACTTGTTGGATTTTGGACTGATTTTACCTCACGCCGTTCCATTCAAAATCACACAAAAATGTACCGTTTCAAACTTCTTCCATTCGCCTCTATGGCACCACAAACGAGCCACCGCAGCATAGTACGGTATAATAAAAGAACATGAAAGGAGAGGAAAAGATGCGACAAGTGAGACGATGCAAATAATGTGATGATGAAGACACCGGGGGATACCGGCTGGCAGCCAATTGTGTCCTAAACCATGGGTGCACGAGGGAGTAGAAACAAGATGTAGAGCACGCCCTTTAGTCATCGGCAGGGGCATCCCCGGTCTCATCCTTAGTGTCTAGCTTGTCTGTAGACTGGTTAAGAAACACTCTAACTTAGACAACGAGCATCAACGTACCAGCTTCTTGCATGTCTGATGTCCAGAGGGTAAGGTTGTCCCGTAGTAGTTGCATGATGAGCGTAGAGTCTTTGTAGCTCTCTTCCGAAAGCGTATCAAGCTCAGCAATGGCGTCATCGAAAGCCTGCTTGGCCAGATGGCATGCACGATCGGGGCTGTTGAGAATCTCGTAGTAGAACACCGAGAAGTTCAACGCGAGACCAAGACGAATGGGGTGTGTTGGCGGAAGTTCAGTAACAGCAACGTCAGACGCCTGTTTGTAGGCATCCAAGGACTTGTCAGCGCTGTCCTTGCGCTTGTCGCCAGTTGCGAACTCGGCAAGGTAGCGGTGATAGTCACCCATCCTGCATCGACCCGTCAAATCCGAGTAAAAACAAGACAAAAACAACTCACATCTTGTGGTAGAAGACCTTGGACTCGCCAGATGCAGCCGAAGGGATGAGGTGCTTTTCGAGGACGTCGAGGATGTCTTCGCAGATCTTGGCAAGCTCACTTTCGATCTTCTCTCTGTAACCCTTGATCATGGCAACCTGGGCTTCGTTACCCTTGGACTCCTCCTTCTGCTCAATGGAGGAAACAATGCGCCAGGATGCACGACGAGCACCAATGACGTTCTTATATGCGACAGATAAGAGGTTGCGTTCCTCGACGGTGAGTTCCTGGTCAGAAGAAGCGACACGCTTCATATTCTCGACCATCTCTGCGGGGCATGGTTAATACTTGCACGCACACGACCATAAAGAGGGAGGAAATAACTCGCCTTCATAGCGCTCAGCTTGTTCAGCGAGCTTGGCGAGGTAGACAGAGTCTTCACGGGATTCGGGCATCTGCAGACGACGTGAGCGACGTTCAGAACAATCAGACGCGACATCGACGCGTCAATAACGCGCTAATGGACTTACTGTGTATGGAGCGGACGAGGTTAAAGATGTACTGCTGGAGAACGCGGGACACGATGAGCTCGGGGTAAGGGACGACGGCGAGGACGGTACGTACGGTGGTTGTGAAGGAAGGTGGAGAAGATGATGGTTGTTGATAGAGGAGCAGATGTCGAAATAAACGGAAAATTAAATTCAGAGCTGGGCAAAGGGTTCGGGTACAGGGCTGGGCATAGGGTATTTCCTTACTTGACATATTCTCCCACGCCACTTCAATATAGAATTGGCCTCCCTCATGTGAAGATGTGAAATGATAAGGTAAGTAGTGTACGTAGTAGTTTCCCCATCGTCGCCTTGGCGGATGTCGTCGAGAACCCCGCAACTTGCGTTCGGCTGCGACTCAGGACGCATCGTATTGTACACATTCACATACGTAGCACAGTGTGGCCACTCTGTGGTGGACGGCGGTCGCAGCGTCTACCAGAGAAACCCTTTTTTAGTTGTACAAGACCACCTGGATCTAGATCAAGGGAGCTTCGGCTTCGTGTGGACTAGAAGGCATCGCTGCTCCCACCCGCAAACTCGACTTCCTTTGGTAATCGTTCAGCCTTGTTGGCC